>OU696696.1:133351025-133653525 GCA_916050605.2 Platycheirus albimanus | reverse complement strand
TACACATACACATACACATACACATACACATACACATACACATACACATACACATACACATACACATACACATACACATACACATACACATACACATACACATACACATACACATACACATACACATACACATACACATACACATACACATACACATACACATACACATACACATACACATACACATACACATACACATACACATACACATACACATACACATACACATACACATACACATACACATACACATACACATACACATACACATACACATACACATACACATACACATACACATACACATACACATACACATACACATACACATACACATACACATACACATACACATACACATACACATACACATACACATACACATACACATACACATACACATACACATACACATACACATACACATACACATACACATACACATACACATACACATACACATACACATACACATACACATACACATACACATACACATACACATACACATACACATACACATACACATACACATACACATACACATACACATACACATACACATACACATACACATACACATACACATACACATACACATACACATACACATACACATACACATACACATACACATACACATACACATACACATACACATACACATACACATACACATACACATACACATACACATACACATACACATACACATACACATACACATACACATACACATACACATACACATACACATACACATACACATACACATACACATACACATACACATACACATACACATACACATACACATACACATACACATACACATACACATACACATACACATACACATACACATACACATACACATACACATACACATACACATACACATACACATACACATACACATACAAAACAAAAAAAAAATTTCTCAAGTTGGGGAATATACATATAAGTTTGGTCATCATAAAGAAGTATCCAGGAGACAAATGCATTAAAACGCATAAATAACATGTAACAAAATATATTCACAGACACAGGAAAACTTAAAAATCAAAACCATTAAAATTATTCAATCGTACGACGCACGTACGAAGCTGTTGGAGATAACGACGCGCGAAAGATTTTTTTTCTCCCAATAGATAGTTTCTAGTTATCGTCAGTATTTTTTTTTCTCAATAACCTTTATACCTAGTTAGGTAAACAACTACCGATACTTTAATTGCAAAGTAAAAGTATTAAATTTCTAGTAAAGGTAGAAAAATAATAGGTAGGTATGCATTGCATGATATGCCTGGATAGAGCATATGCGTGAAAAACAAAAGCGTAGAGTTTTTTCAAGATCGGGAATACATTTATGATGGTTCAATCGAATTTCTTTTTTTTTTATTTTGGCCATACATTTATTAATAATAATTTTAAAAGGGGAGCAGTTGTCAATTCTGAGGGAGCATTTGGGGAGCATATTTTCTACCGAAACAAAAAAAAATTAAAAAAAAAAAAAATATTTGGGTGTTTATAAAAAATTGCGTTTGAAAGAAAAAACATAGGGATTTTAAAATTGAAAAATATTAATTAAAAATTGATTATTTTTATGGAGCACACAACAATCTTGCAAGAACACTTAGGGAGCATAGTTTTTGGAGTTAAAACAAAAAAAAAATTTCTCAAGTTGGGGAATATACATATAAGTTTGGTCATTATAAAGAAGTATCCAGGAGGCAAATGCATTAAAACGCATATATAACATGTAACCAAATATATTCACAGACACAAGAAAACTAAAAAATCAAAACCATTAAAATTATTCAATCGTACGATGCGCGCACGAAGCTGTTGGAGATAACGACGCGCGAAAGATTTTTTTTCTCCCAATAGATAGTTTCCAGTTATCATCAGGATTTTTTTTCTCAATAACCTTTATACCTAGTTAGGTAAACAACTACCGATACTTTAATTGCAAAGTAAAAGTAGTAAATTTCTAGTAAAGGTAGAAAAATAATAGGTAGGTATGCATTGCATGATATGCCTGGATAGAGCATATGCGTGAAAAACAAAAGCGTAGAGTTTTTTCAAGATGGGGAATACATTTATGATGGTTCAATCGAATTTCTTTTTTTTTTATTTTGGCCATACATTTATTAATAATAATTTTAAAAGGGGAGCAGTTGTCAATTCTGAGGGAGCATTTGGGGAGCATATTTTCTACCGAAACAAAAAAAATTAAAAAAAAAAAAATATTTGGGTGTTTATAAAAAATTGCGTTTGAAAGAAAAAACATAGGGATTTTAAAATTGAAAAATATTAATTAAAAATTGATTATTTTTGACAACAATCTTGCAGGAACACTTAGGGAGCATAGTTTTTGGGATTAAAACAAAAAAAAAATTTCTCACGTTGGGGAATATACATATAAGTTTGGTCATCATAAAGAAGTATCCAGGAGGCATGTGCATTAAAACGCATAAATAACATGTAACAAAATATATTCAGACACAAGAAAACTAAAAAATCAAAACCATTAAAATTATTCAAACGTACGACGCACGTACGAAGCTGTTGGAGATAACGACGCGCGAAGATTTTTTTTCTCCCAATAGATAGTTTCTAGTTATCATCAGGATTTTTTTTCTCAATAACCTTTATACCTTGTTAGGTAAACAACTACCGATACTTTAATTGCAAAGTAAAAGTAGTAAATTTCTAGTAAAGGTAGAAAAATAATAGGTAGGTATGCATTGCATGATATGCCTGGATAGAGCATATGCGTGAAAAACAAAAGCGTAGAGTTTTTTCAAGATTGGGAATACAGTCAGTTCTCAGCGTGACGTTGTGGGGTTAACTCGTGTCGAGAGCTTTGAAAGAAGGAAAAAAACATAAAAAAAAAAACAATAAAAAAAAGAAAGAAAAAATCATTTTGTTTTGCGTTTGGTCTCCGATCATAGTTTTTGCTAAAACTATCAATGAATATGTCATGTACGTGCGGCTTAAAGGTCGAGCGCAATGATGCTAAAATTCAATGCAATATTTGTAATGTTCATTTTCATTTGAAATGTGTTAAATTAAAACCAAGTGATAGGAAATGGTAATAAAATATTCCCATATCTCGCTCTACGCTGACGATACTAAGTTCTATAAGACTATATCATCGGCACATGACTCTTCTCTTATCCAACTTGATCTCGACAGCTTCTCAATCTGGTGCCTTAAAAACTGCTTAGAGCTCAATATTACCAAATGCCAATCAATTACTTGTTCACGAAAGCGCATTAAACCTCCTCCCCGGCCCTACTTTCTCCATAACCAACCCCTATCCTCCGTGGAGGCGATTCGCGACCTTGGCATATTATGCGACCGAGAACTCAACTTCCTGGCACACATCGACAACATAATTTTAAAAGAAAACTCAACACTTGGTTTTGTGAAACGATGGGCCAAAGAATTCTCCAACCAATACGTCACCCGATCTCTCTACATAACCTTTTTACGCCCGCTCTTTGAATTCGCCTGTCAAGTATGGTCACCATACCAACAAATTCATATCTCTAGAATCGAGAGCATTCAGCGTCGTTTCCTAAGGTTTGCTCTTCATGGTCTCTCTTGGAATGATCCTTTGATCCTGCCCCCATATCAAAATCATCTTCAATTAACCAGCCTGAACTCGCTGCAAGAACGAAGGGATATATCCGAGATTCTCTTTATTCATCGACTCCTCTCCGGTTCCGTTGACTGTGAAACCCTTTACAATTCTATTTTCTTCAACACGAACCCTCGTAACCTAAGAAACCCTCGCCTTTTCTATCTTCCTCCACACCGTACCTCATATGGCTCCAACGAACCCTTAACTCGAATGCTGCGGAGGGTAAATTCGAACCAAGACTTGTTCGACTTTAACCTCAGTACTGCATGCCTTAAACTCCTACTCCGGAATCACCCTCCCAATTAGTTCTAAGTTTTACCTGTATAGTTTTTAAGTTAGAGTAAGATTTGAAGCTTGTACTAAGCTAAATAAATGGGGGTATTGCCCCCACCAAAATTAAAATCAAAATTAATTCTAACTTCTTATTTTCTAAATCGTCCAAATCCGATTTTTCCCTAATTGCTACCATGTCTGTTACCGAGCCACCATTTCCTGGCTTGAAAAACTCCACATACCAGATCTCAAATCCGGGACTATGCCCGATAGTGCCCAAAAGTCGGCACCTAAGATCAATTGGTGTGGGAGATTCGGTATCACCAGACATTCTATTAAAATGGATCTATTCTCAACCTCCACTGGTAGAGAAATAGACCCAGCTACTCCTACACCTGCCCCATCTGCTAACGCTACTGACCCGACACTACTCTTTTCTAATCAAGGCCCTAAGTCTTTCAAAATTGTTCACCCGTCACCACCCACAATGGTACGAGAGGCTCCTCAATCAAGAAGTCCCAAAAACTTGATTCCATAAACCCTAACTCCTAAATATGGCCTACTGTCTCTACCGTTTGCTGCTTAAGCGAAACTTAAGTGAATTTGTGGTACCATTTGATCACCTACAGCCCCGCAACCGAAACACTTCGTTTGCACAGAACAGTTTTGTGCCAAATGCCCATCTCTGTTACAATTGTAACATATAACAACCTGTCTAAAATGGTTCTCTGGGACTGGAGCAACCGCCGCAACTCGATGTTGTCCAGACTAACTCGGTTGGTAACCACATTCTGGTTCCAACAAATGCCTACCTCTACTTGGTGGAGTAAAACTATCCACATTTACCTTAAGGGTATCTAGCTCCCTACCTAGGATAGCAAGTTCCTTAACCGTCTTTGGTTTGGCACTCGCTATCTGAACCTGATTAAAGGGGTCTACGTTTTTCCTCAATATCGAAATCATTCTTCCCTCTGACAAAGGTTTCGACAATCTTCGGAACAATGGCCTCATGGTAGCAAGATACGCGCCGAAAGTTTCATCCTTTCCCTGCAAACGCCGATTAATTTCTTCCAATAGAAGATCATCGTATTTCGCAGGAAGGAACTCCGCTTTGAGTTCCTTGACGGGTACTTGCCAATCCCCCAAATCTTCCCTGACCGTCCTATACCACATAAGGGCCCTACCCGACAAAAGCTCCGAAGCGGATTTGAAAAGGTGGGAATCCGGAACATCGTTAGCCAGACGAAGTTCCTCCACTCTTTCCAGGAATGAATTCACTGATGCTCCATTAGAGTCACCAGTAAATTTCACCCCCCACTTCCCTACACGTTCAGTGCACTTCTGTTGAACGACCGTCTGTTCAGCAAAAGTGTCACCCCTATCAACCCTATGTCCTAATGGGACCCTAACACTAATACCACTGACTGAAGGACTACTGCCAAAACGACTTGGTTCTGGCAATGACCCTCCAGCCAGTCCTAACGCAGACCGCACACCACTTGGGGTCTGACCAACTTGTACCTGAAGTTGGGTTTGCGTTTTAACGGCAGTCTTTTCCTTCTCAACTTCTTCTTCCCTATCACTATTCTCATTATCACCAGTGAGATCTCCTAATAAACACAAAACCTTATTACGAAGAGAGCTAATCGCATCTTCTTCGTCGTCTGCCTCACAAGGGGTCCTAGCTAACCTACCTATACACCACTCAATCTTTGTTACAATCTTAATGTACTCCGAAGACTTTGGATTCTTCGGAGGTACATTAAAAAGGCCCCTAATCTCCTCAATTTTTGCTTCAATAGCATCTCTATCCTCATCGTATGTAAACGGGTACACCATGCTAACCTCCATCGAGTTTCTCTTAACGAGCAACCTCGATGACCTCAATGCTTTTCGCATTTCATCGACCGACCCTACTTTCAAAGCCCTGACCTTCATATTGTAGGCCAGTTCGTCCTGTGCTAGTCTTCCTATATTCATTTTTATTCAAAAAAAAAAACTAATTAAAACACCCACGAGAGAAAAAAAAAATATTTAAGATTAATAAAAAACTTGTCAACCCTAATCGATATATGAAACAACAAATATTCAATACAATAGATATTCAATAAAAATAAGAAACTTTTTATTTTAAATTCGCCCGATATTTAATAAACAAAAACTCTATTTAAATCTTCACGAGAAATTTTCACGTTGGTGGCAACCGTAAACACCAATCACAATCAATTAGTAACCCAAGCAAAAAAAAATTAACTATCACCCAGAATTGAATAATAATAAAAGCCAAATGCAGTCTTTGTTTTTTAGTCGATGTTTGTACTTCAAACAGTTATTTTTCATTTAACGGACAGTGCTACAAACAGGGCTACGGCACCCCAATGGGCGCTCCAATATCACCGATTCTAGTGGAGTTATTATTGGATGATATTTTGGACAAAATGCAAGCAATAATGGAAGAGCACTCCAAGAGAATGTTACGGAGCCAGCAAGTTAAGTTAAAACTTACCTGGACTGAACACAATCAACCCCTTAGGTTAATTGCAGCAAATGAAAAAAAAAATCCAATGCGCTTGCCGCGGCGGTAAACGCGCTGCAATGGGCAAGATTTTTCTTCAAGCATCCTCCTTTCTCTTTTTATTTTCGGGGCGCTTCCTTGCCCTCCTGCAACATTCATGATTCATGATGATTTCTGTAAAATAAAAGAAAATATATTAGTTTAAGTTTTAATTAAATTCCTAAAAAGAAAATTTGTAAAAGAGCAGATTTCGGTTTTGAAAATTTCCATGTGCAAGCACAGGAATTTTTCAGATCCACCGTCTAATCTGTATTTGAGATATATTCCCAAGATTATTG
Source organism: Platycheirus albimanus (assembly GCA_916050605.2). Classification (NCBI taxonomy): domain Eukaryota; kingdom Metazoa; phylum Arthropoda; class Insecta; order Diptera; family Syrphidae; genus Platycheirus; species Platycheirus albimanus. The sequence goes on along the minus strand of OU696696.1, from coordinate 133,646,750 downwards.
CTGAAAAATGTTCTCAATACTTTAAAGAACAGATTTCAGTAATAATATTGGAAATATGAACAATTAAAAGCACTAAATTTTAACAATTATTACTCACCTTGTTCAATCCACAGCATTTTTCTTTCATTGTTTACGTTTACGTTTTGTAATTTTTTTTTGACAGTTCTTATTATTTAATGTTTGAGGGTAATGTTTACCTCTTCAGGTGCGCATGCGAAAGTAGATATCTTTCTTCCTCGCACCTGAAGGAAAGGGGGTCAGGTAAACCAAAGAAATTTCGCGCAGTTTAAAAAGTCAAATGTAAATGAACTGTAGCATTGCCAGATGTGGTGAAATTAAAAGGAATTTAATTTTTTTGTGTAGACTTTTTAAATGTGAGGAAGTTAGGTTGTTTTGTTTGTAATATGTATTAAGTTTATGTTAAGTTAAGTTATGATGGAAAACATCATTATTAGTGCAATATGTAGGTATGTAAGTTAGATTTTAAGTTTGTGGGCCAGGGGTATTTTGCAATTTAAAGATAAGGATAGGAGATGCTACCTATTATTTTTTTTTGATAGATATGGATTGAAATAGTTATCTCGCTCAGATGTAGAGGCAACTATTTACTTACATGTAAATGAAGACTGGGGTTGACCTTTATGAGTTTCATGGTCATACCAAAGTAAAATCGGAATACGTACAGAAGTCGACAGAGCAAACGGCCATTTTTGTCAATAATTTAAATCGTGAATTCAAATTAAATTCAAATTCAAAATATTTGTTCGCGGTAATTAGAAGTGCAAGATTAAATTTGGAAGAAAATCCATAGGCACAAAGATACGCCAAGTTAAATTAAAAAGAAAAATTGGTAAAGCATACAAGTGAGATTTGTGTTATATATGTAGGTATATTGATACATTTAATTACTTGTAGAGCTTCAATTTGAAAAATAAGAGGAAACAAGTCCTCAACAAAATCAGGAGCAAATAGAAAGAAGAATTCAAACAACACGCATATTGCAGAGGTATGGTAGTCTTCTGTGAAATTTCACTAGTTTGACTAATAGAAGTTTTTTTTACAAGGTTCGGGTTCTACTTCCTGAAACTGCCTAAGACAGCATCGGTGGGCCTGAGCCTCTGCCAGTTTTTTTTGTGCATCATCGAAAACATCCTTTACAAGAAGCTTCCCTTTTGAATTAATCAAACGGAAAGACTTCGGTGACACTAAGTCCTTATTTATTTATTTATTTATTTATTTATTGGGCTCATCCACATTAAGAAAATATAAAATCTTATAGATAGTGATGATTCATAATGAAATTCTGATTTGATTCAAGTAATTAGATTAAAGATAACAAGTAAAAAAAAAAGATAACAAATAAATGGAAATATTTAAATATTATAAGAAAAAGTCCGAGAATCTTCGGGACTTTGTTTGAGTATACATTGAATACATCAACATAAGTCAAAAGGAGATTCCAATTGCGGATCGGTGTTAAAGAGTTGCTTCGCTGAGCCCAACTTTAAACAAAAAGAAATCTGCAAAGAAAAAGAAAAAAAAAAGTGAATTGAAAAGAAAAACTGAAAAAGCTCCTCAAAATAATTTTTGCTTAGTGGTGTGAAGAATTAAGCTCTCCATTTTTTTTTTAGCTCAATTTTTTTTATTTAATATTTTTTTTGGAGAAGTAAAAGTGGTGTTGGTGCTGAATTTTATAATATAACGTTTAAAAGAAACTTGCAACATACCAGTCCACGCAGTGGTACTGCACCTGTTCTTCGACGTGCTGCCGGCAGGACACCGAGGGACCAAGAAAAGTAGTAAGTCGTCCTCAATATTAAGACCAGAAGGTCCTTTTTTTTTATTATGAAATTCAGACAGCATTGCCTCATAAATTTTTCGAATTAGGTTAGATTATTAAACATTTTTTTTATTATATCTGTACATACTTTTTATTAGTTTTAAGATTTTGAAATTAACATTTTTTTAGGTAAATAGTTTATAGTTATTTTCAATGAGCTGGAGAGCTCAATTTTAATGAACTTTTCAAATAAAGATTATAAAGTTACGTGAAATTTTAGTGTTATGAATTGCTAAACTTTTCAGCTAAGGGTGTGTGGAGGCGGACAAGGCCGTCCTGATGTAAATTTTCCGGTAGTATGACATGACCAACTGACTGTACGCTACATACAGTTTGCGACTGGTTGGTCATTTTAGGGGTTATTTCTGAACATCGGCCATGGAAATAACGTTCGGAAGTATCTTTCAGATACTTGGGTGGGTTGGCCAGGCCTTCGTCAATAACATCTGACGAGCGCTTGGAATTCAGTAGTACGATATCTGGAGGGAGATAAAAAAGTAAAGTGCTTTAGTTTTAGGGTTTAGATTAAGGTAGATTTAAGAGATTATATAAGTTCAAATTCGTACCAACGAATTTGACTTTGGTGGAGGTGATTTTATTTCATTTTTTTTTATTATCTTTGGTGATGGGTTTCATATGATTATTATTTTTGGTGGCGGAACTTCATTTTTTTTATTATTATTCAGAATTTTAGGTAGGTTTAGTTAGGTTAGTTTAATCTTAAAAGCACTATACTTACATATTCCTTCAGGTAGCGTCAAAGTCCTTCGATTTGTGGTAACTTTTCATACCTTTTAACGTAGCATCATTCCTTGTCCAAACTCCTCTTACTTTCCTATAACTTTCTTCTTTTTCTGGCACGATAATTTTGATTGTCGAGCAGGAGGGATAAGTGGAAGCGGCAAAGAACCACCCTCATTTCCGTCGAGCATAGCCGTGCAACGACAAGCGTGCCGCCGCCCTTCTACTGTCCCAAAGTAAGTCCCCCGTGGAACCCTGACTCGCAACAATGGCGCCCAACGTGGGGCTTACTTTGAGACAGTAGAAGGGCGGCGGCACGCTTGTCGTTGCACGGCTATGCTCGACGGAAATGGGGGCAGCAATAGCGGTATAGGCGATTTATGCCAAACTATGCCACTATTGCTGCCCCTATGACCGATTGCTTAAAGAAAGGACAGACTTTTGAAATGACTGACGAAGCACTGACTGCATTTCAACTACTCAAAAAGAGTTTAGTTACAGCTCCCATACTGACAAATCCAGACTTTTCAAAACATTTCTACATACAATGTGACGCTTCAACTTCAGGTGTAGGGAGTGTGATCTTTCAGATGGACGAAGAGAAAAATGAACGACCCATAGCATTCATGTCTCAGAAGCTGAATTCCGCTCAGCGGAATTACACAGTGACTGAACTTGAATGCTATGCAGCCGTTTTATCGGTAAAGAAGTTCAGGGCTTATGTGGAGGGTTTACCCTTTACTATCATTACCGATCACGCAAGTCTAAAGTGGCTTATGACTCAAAAAGACCTTGGAGGACGTTTAGCCCGTTGGAGTTTTAAGCTCCAAGGTTTTGACTTCGTAATCGAGCATAGAAAGGGTGTCCAAAATGTAGTCCCTGATACTCTCTCAAGAATTCATATGGAAGAGATCACGACCGAAGATTTAACACCAGAAGTTGACTTTAACTCACCATATTTCTCTTCTGAGGAATATGTTGAGCTAAAGAAAATAATTGAACGCGACCAAGACAGACTTCCTGATATTTGCATATCAGACGGATTTGTTTATAAACGAACAGACATACGAACAGGCGACGCAATACAAGACGACCGAGCATGGAAGCTATGGGTTCCTAAAGAGTTGTGTGAAGGGCTGTTGATAGCAGCACACGATTAACCTGCATCGGGACATGGTGGCATATCGAAAACCTTGTCAAAATTACGGCAAAAATATTTTTGGCCGGGGATGGCCACCGATGTTCAGAAGTGGGTACGATCGTGTGACACATGCAAAACAAGTAAGTCTGTCAACATAACGACTCGGCCGCCGATGGGACAACAGACAATTACAGAACGACCATTCCAACGCCTATATATTGATTTCCTTGGACAGTATCCAAGAACAAAACAGGGTAATACGCATATTTTTATAGTATTAGACCATTTCACTAAGTATGTATTTTTAAAAGCAATACGAAAAGCAACGTCATCTGAGGTAGTGAAATTCCTCGAAGAAAATGTGTTTCATGTTTTAGGTGTACCAGAGTATGTACACTCTGACAATGGTAAACAATTTGTGTCAGAATTGTTTACTAGTTTCTTGAAGCGATATGGTGTTAACCATGTTCGCACTGCTTTTTATTCACCGCAAGCAAACGCTTCCGAGAGAGTAAACCAATCAGTTCTATCGAAAATTCGATCCTACCTTGGTAGTGATCAAAAACACTGGGATCAACACGTAAGCAATGTTGCATTTTCACTGCGAAGTGTTGTGCACGATGCAATAAGTGTTGAGCCTTTTTACGCTGTCTTTGGAACTCCCATGATCCAACACGCAAAGACGTACGATCTCTTGAGAAAGTTAAATCTAGTCAAAGATTCAAGAATCGAAATTCTTAACAAAGAAGATCGTTTAGAGCTCATTCGAGCAAAAATATTCGAAAACTTAAAAATTGCACATGAAAAAAGTAAAAAGGTATATAATACCAGAAGTAGGGATGTGCAATATAAAACTGGACAGGTAGTTTTCCGCAGAAACTTTAAACAAAGTAACAAAGCGGAAAACTATAACGCAAAACTAGGGAAAAAGTTCCTAAAATCAATTATTTTAAAACCGGTTGGGAATTCCCTCTACGTGGTAGGTAACGTCAATGGTGAAAAAGTAGGAACCTTTCACGCAAAAGACCTACATGTCTAAGTTTGTGTTAAAAGGTGACGCACTCAGATGGTGTTGCTTTCGACAAACTGTGATATTAGGTTAGTGTATTAAATGTTAGTATAGTAGTGTATACTAGGTATTTGTAATCACAGTTTGTATATTTATATTATAGTTATATATTATTATATATATATTTATTTATCTTATTTTTATCTGTGGTATTTTCATCTTTAGTTTAAGTATAGTTTATTTATTTATATTTACATTTATTTATCTGTGATATTTTGTTTTAGTTTATAGTACCTGATTAGTTTAAGTATAGTTTATTTTCTTTTATCTGTGATATTTTATTTAGTTTGAGTATAGCTTGTTAATTTAATTATATATATTTTTTTTGTGGTGTTAGACTATTTATTTATCTCAATTAATTGTTTTCAGTGTACCTACTTGTTTATTTATGTATAATATGTATGTATATGAAAGTTTTTTGTTAAATTCTTAATGTTCCTCACATTTTTATAAAATTATAACTTGAAGCCCGACAAATAAATGAGACTATCTCAGGTAGTGGGCTCGGCCACACATTACCGAGACAAAGTAACAATCTTGCTGGTCCTTTTTTTTTACGGTGTAAGTGACCTCACGGCCACTCAGCCACTTCCACCGAGCCTGTTACGGAGCCAGCAAGTTAAGTTAAAACTTACCTGGACTGGACACAATCAACCCCTTAGGTTAATTGCAGCAAATGAAAAACAAAATCCAATGCGCTTGCCGCGGCGGTTAACGCGCTGCAATGGGCAAGATTTTTCTTCAAGCATCCTCCTTTCTCTTTTTATTTTCGGGGCGCTTCCTTGCCCTCCTGCAACATTCATGATTCATGATGATTTCTGTAAAATAAAAGAAAATATATTAGTTTAAGTTTTAATTAAATTCCTAAAAAGAAAATTTGTAAAAGAGCAGATTTCGGTTTTGAAAATTTCCATGTGCAAGCACAGGAATTTTTCAGATCCACCGTCTAATCTGTATTTGAGATATATTCCCAAGATTATTGCTGAAAAATGTTCTCAATACTTTAAAGAACAGATTTCAGTAATAATATTGGAAATATGAACAATTAAAAGCACTAAATTTTAACAATTATTACTCACCTTGTTCAATCCACAGCATTTTTCTTTCATTGTTTACGTTTACGTTTTGTAATTTTTTTTTGACAGTTCTTATTATTTAATGTTTGAGGGTAATGTTTACCTCTTCAGGTGCGCATGCGAAAGTAGATATCTTTCTTCCTCGCTGAAGGAAAGGGGGTCAGGTAAACCAAAGAAATTTCGCGCAGTTTAAAAAGTCAAATGTAAATGAACTGTAGCGTTGCCAGATGTGGTGAAATTAAAAGGAATTTAATTTTTTTGTGTAGACTTTTTAAATGTGAGGAAGTTAGGTAGTTTTGTTTGTAATATGTATTAAGTTTATGTTAAGTTAAGTTATGATGGAAAACATCATTATTAGTGCAATATGTAGGTATGTAAGTTAGATTTTAAGTATGTGGGCCAGGGGTATTTTGCAATTTAAAGATAAGGATAGGAGATGCTACCTATTATTTTTTTTGATAGATATGGATTGAAATAGTTATCTCACTCAGATGTAGAGGTAACTATTTACTTACATGTAAATGAAGACTGGGGTTGACCTTTATGAGTTTCATGGTCATACCAAAGTAAAATCGGAATACGTACAGAAGTCGACAGAGCAAACGGCCATTTTTGTCAATAATTTGAATCGTGAATTCAAATTAAATTCAAATTCAAAATATTTGTTCGCGGTAATTAGAAGTGCAAGATTAAATTTGGAAGAAAATCCATAGGCACAAAGATACGCCAAGTTAAATTAAAAAGAAAAATTGGTAAAGCATACAAGTGAGATTTGTGTTATATATGTAGGTATATTGATACATTTAATTACTTGTAGAGCTTCAATTTGAAAAATAAGAGGAAACAAGTCCTCAACAAAATCAGGAGCAAATAGAAAGAAGAATTCAAAACAACACGCATATTGCAGAGGTATGGTAGTCTTCTGTGAAATTTCACTAGTTTGACTAATAGAAGTTTTTTTTTACAAGGTTCGGGTTCTACTTCCTGAAACTGCCTAAGACAGCATCGGTGGGCCTGAGCCTCTGCCAGTTTTTTTTTGTGCATCATCGAAAACATCCTTTACAAGAAGCTTCCCTTTTGAATTAATCAAACGGAAAGACTTCGGCGACACTAAGTCCGAGAATCTTCGGGACTTTGTTTGAGTATACATTGGATACATCAACATAAGTCAAAAGGAGATTCCAATTGCGGATCGGTGTTAAAGAGTTGCTTCGCTGAGCCCAACTTTAAACAAAAAGAAATCTGCAAAGAAAAAGAAAAAAAAAAGTGAATTGAAAAGAAAAACTGAAAAAGCTCCTCAAAATAATTTTTGCTTAGTGGTGTGAAGAATTAAGCTCTCCATTTTTTTTTAGCTCAATTTTTTTTATTTAATATTTTTTTTGGAGAAGTAAAAGTGGTGTTGGTGCTGAATTTTATAATATAACGTTTAAAAGAAACTTGCAACATACCAGTCCACGCAGTGGTACTGCACCTGTTCTTCGACGTGCTGCCGGCAGGACACCGAGGGACCAAGAAAAGTAGTAAGTCGTCCTCAATATTAAGACCAGAAGGTCCTTTTTTTTATTATGAAATTCAGACAGCATTGCCTCATAAATTTTTCGAATTAGGTTAGATTATTAAACATTTTTTTTATTATATCTGTACATACTTTTTATTAGTTTTAAGGTTTTGAAATTAACATTATTTAGGTTAATAGTTTATAGTTATTTTCAATGAGCTGGAGAGCTCAATTTTAATGAACTTTTCAAAAAAAGATTATAAAGTTACGTGAAATTTTAGTGTTATGAATTGCTAAACTTTTCAGCTAAGGGTGTGTGGAGGCGGACAAGGCCGTCCTGATGTAAATTTTCCGGTAGTATGACATGACCAACTGACTGTACGCTACATACAGTTTGCGACTGGTTGGTCATTTTAGGGGTTATTTCTGAACATCGGCCATGGAAATAACGTTCGGAAGTATCTTTCAGATACTTGGGTGGGTTGGCCAGGCCTTCGTCAATAACATCTGACGAGCGCTTGGAATTCAGTAGTACGATATCTGGAGGGAGATAAAAAAGTAAAGTGCTTTAGTTTTAGGGTTTAGATTAAGGTAGATTTAAGAGATTATATAAGTTCAAATTCGTACCAACGAATTTGACTTTGGTGGAGGTGATTTTATTTCATTTTTTTTTATTATCTTTGGTGATGGGTTTCATATGATTATTATTTTTGGTGGTGGAACTTCATTTTTTTTATTATTATTCAGAATTTTAGGTAGGCTTAGTTAGGTTAGTTTAATCTTAAAAGCACTATACTTACATATTCCTTCAGGTAGCGTCAAAGTCCTTCGATTTGTGGTAACTTTTCATACCTTTTAACGTAGCATCATTCCTTGTCCAAACTCCTCTTCCTTTCCTATAACTTTCTTCTTTTTCTGGCACGATAATTTTGATTGTCGAGCAGGAGGGATAAGTGGAAGCGGCAAAGAACCACCCCCATTTCCGTCGAGCATAGCCGTGCAACGACAAGCGTGCCGCCGCCCTTCTACTGTCCCAAAGTAAGTCCCCCGTGGAACCCTGACTCGCAACAAGAATTAAGATCTTGAAAAAATATGTTGATGATATGTTTTTGTTGCTTCCCAGAGATTCGATTGATGAAATTTTGTTTTTATTCAATTGTATTGATGATAGAATTCAATTTACTGTCGAACGTGAATTTTCGAATAGTATTCCGTTTTTAGATATGACAGTATTCCGTGATGAAAAAGAAAAAACATTTTTTACAAAATGGTATCGGAAGCCTGTCTCATCAGGACGTTTGTTGAACTACAAATCAATACACCCAATGAACCAAAAAATAAGCACAGCGTACGGACTCATCGATCGTGTCAATCGCCTTAGTCACGCACGTTTCTCAAAGGACAACAAAAAGCTATTGATTGAAATGCTTGTAAAAAACGATTATCCATTAAGGCTTGTAAACCGTTTAATCAACCGTTATAACATACGAAACAATTCGCAATCACGATCACTTACAATAATAGCAGCTACTGATAACAACATTATAAGTCGACACTCCTTACAGTTCGTTCCAAACGTATCACAATCTATTGCAAGATCCATCACCAAAACTTGTGACAACGTTCGTATTTCTTTCAAAAATTCCAACAATGTAGGCCGACTTTATTCGAAGTTAAAACAAAAGCAGCTCGTCGGTGACTTGGTAAATGTTGTATATCGTGTACCATGCAATGGCTGTAATAAATGTTACATTGGTACTACCTCGCAAAAAGTAAAAGAACGCATGAATCAACATGAATCAGACGTCACCAACAATCGGATAGCAAGGAGTGCCCTGGCCAAGCATGCTGCCACTAACAAACATAATTTCAATTTTGAAAAGGTTCAAATACTCGAACGTGAGAAATTCTACCGAAAACGTATGATTTTAGAAGAAATACACATAAAAGCTTGTAAAAATTGTGTAAATTCTAAAAGTGTAGAATCAAAAAATGTTAGTGATATTTATATGAACCTTTTTAAAAAACTTTCATAATTGTCTTAAAATATCTTAAAATATCCAAAATATTTAAAGTACCTATCTGTTTGTAAAATTTGAATCACCCTGTATACGATCCACTAACTGAAGTTTGTCATATGGAAAAGTCTGACATTTCCTTCACTTCTAATAATTGTTTACGTTTTGCTGATTAAGTTTGCTTAAGATTTTCGCCTTTTTATTTATTAATTTATAATAATTTTACGTATCAATGCTAGCTATTTACATAATTTTTGTTAAAAAATATTGTTTATATGGCTGTTGTTGAGAAAGTATCTTTACAGACACAGTCGATATTACTTATAGATACAGTAAGTGCTAACATTATAATTTTGTTCAAGTGAAAATTGATATGTATATATATGTATAAATGTTATTGTTATGAATCCACTCTATCCACTGTCCCCGCACATACTACGAGAAGCACCCCCTCAATGCCAGCGAGTTCAAATGAAGCCAATAAACCGGTTCTTAACACAAATGCTGATCTCTCTCTTATAATTATCACTGATGATAATGATATCGACGATAGATCGAATGGTGCTGGTGCATCTGGATTTGATGCCAAAGCCAATGTGATGTCTGCTTCTGCTGCTGTTGCAATGTCTGCAAGTGCAAATGATGACAAGAGTTTAAACAGCAAACCGGTTTTGGGCTCCTATGATGATCTCTCTCATAAAATTGCCACCGATGAGAAAGAATACGACGATGGATCGAGTGGTGCTGGTGCGTCTGAATCAGAGGCTAATGTTCTTGTTGTTGTCGATTATGGAGAAAATGACGATGGATCGAGTGGTGCCGGTTCATCTGGATCAGGTGCTAGGGTGTCTGCTGCTGTTGATACTCTGGCTATATCGGCTAGATCAAACGATGAAAAGAGTTGTTCGATAGGTTGCGAAAATGAAACCGAAATCGAAATATCTCTTATTGACGCCAATAATGTTCAATCTATGACTACATACAATGCAGATGACGTAGTTCAGCCTCCAAACGTTATCTCTGGATCAGAACCTGTAGTTGAGATAAATGAACTTGCTCATAGAGTAAACAATAACACTTATCCTAACAACGTTGGCAACGGGGTAATGACCCAGAGAAAACCACAATCTAAACAAAACCACAATTTGGAACTTGTTGGGACTGGCTGTAGTTCACTCAATGCATTTACTTCCTCTATATGGCTACATGTTATGAAATTTAAAGTGGATACGCTTCCGGAAGATCTCATAAACCATATCTCAGCCAAATCTAATATACCTTTCAATGCCTTTAAATGTTTTAAACTAGTAAAAAAAGGCATTTCACCATCTAATATCAAATACATCAATTTTAAATTAAGTGTTCCTTTGGACCATTATGATCAGCTAATGAGTGATGCTTCGCTATGGCCTTGGGGTGTTAAAGTTAAGCCATTTGTTAATCATCCAAAAAACGACGGTTCTCTCCCATCAACCAACATAACTTAACATCGCTTGCTGCTGAATTTGAAGACAACACCCAAATACAGAATGTTGATTTGCCGAAGACTTCATCAAGTAGTTTTAATAACTTATCATTTTATTATCAAAATGTTGGTGGGTTAAGGACAAGGTTAGATCATATTTTTGTGTCATTTTCATCATGTACGTATGATATTATTATCCTAACTGAAACTTGGTTAACAGATAATCATTTAAGTGCTGAATGTTTTCCAAATTATTATAACGTATTTAGAAAAGATAGATCAAAATTAGTTACAGGTATGGAAAGAGGTGGAGGAGTATTGGTTGCAATTCGTGCTTCCCTGACATGTAGTCAAATTGTTTTGGAATCAAACTCCTTAAACTCGGACCTTGATATAGATCAACTTATCGTATGTGTTAAAATAGGCGGATCGGAATTATTTGTTTCTGCCAGTTATATTCCTCCTAAAAGTAGCTTAGAACTTTATAACGCTCATTTAAATAATTTAAATTCAATATTAGAAAATCTTAAAACTTCTCAACATATTTTATTCGCAGGTGATTTTAACCTTTGTAACATTGAATGGACCTTGGACTTGGAAGACAAATGTTTAGTTCCCTTTAATGTTTCAACTGAAATAGAATCCTTTGTTATTGATTTCTTGAGCCAATTTAATTTAATTCAATAAATAATCAAATGAATATCCGGTTAAGATACTTGATTTGATTTTCGTAGACGATGAGTTTCTCATTTGTCTTGATAAGTCCAACTTCCCGATCATTGAAAACTCCATCCATCATGATGCAATAGATGGAAATATTTGTTTTTATCACTATCTGAAGAAAGAAGTATCTATTCATAAGTCTGTTTATGATTTTCGTAAAGCTGACTATGATGCAATGGTTGATCATTTCTCGACTTTATCGTGGCATAATATTCTTAGTTCATCTGACTTAGTTAATAATTATTCTGCTCTTACAAGCATTTTGAAAGTTGCGATTGATATCTATGTACCTAAAAAAAAATTAAAATTAAATTCTAGTCCGGCTTGGTATAACAAGAGATTGAATAATTTTAAAAATAAAAAAAATAAAGCATACAAATCATATAAAATTGACAAAAATAATGTGAAACTGCGTGTGAATTACTTTAATCGCCAACGTGAGTTTGAAATTTTAAGCAAATTCTTGTATAGGAACTACCTGTTATCGATTGAAAGTGATTTAAAATCAAACAGTAAGCATTTTTGGAATTTCATAAGTTCCAAACGTAAGTCAAATGGAATACCAAGTTGTATGAAGTACCACGACACCACGGCTAGTGAGGTGCCACAGATATGCAATTTATTTGCAAATTATTTCCAATCGGTCTATTCATTGGACGCTCCTTCTATCCAAGAGATGCCCTCCGTAAGTAAAATTGTCGACATTGGTTCGATAACTCTTAGTCGTATAGAAATTGAAGAGGCTCTTTCTGGATTAGATGCTAGTAAAAGCGAAGGGCCCGATGGGATTCCTCCTGTCTTTTTGAAAAATTGTGCAATTGCGTTGGCTGAACCACTTTCAATAATTTTTAATCTTTCCCTTGCCCAAGGAAAATTTTTGGATGACTGGAAAACTTCGTTTTTGTCTCCTATTTTTAAATCGGGGTCAAAGCAGGAAATAACTAATTACCGGCCAACATGTAAGATTTCAGCCGTACCAAAAATATTTGAGAAATTAGTTTGTAACAAACTTTCTAATTTATTCCGGAACCACATATCAGTTTTCCAACATGGTTTTGTGTCAGGAAAATCAACGGCAAAAAATTTAGCTTTAATGGCAAATGCCATCATATCAAATATGGAAGAGAAGTCTCAAACGGATATTATTTTCACGGATTTTGCGAAAGCATTTGACATAATAAATCATAACGTTTTACTTCATAAATTGACTTCTTTAGGTATACACTCTTCTTTACTGAAGTGGCTAAAATCATATTTGACGGATAGATTCCAAATAGTAAAAATTGATTGTTCGGTCTCATACAATATCTCAGTTCCATCAGGGGTCCCGCAAGGAAGTCATTTAGGGCCACTACTGTTCTTGCTATTTGTAAATGATATTCCAAGTATTTTTAACGATTCGGATTGCCTTCTTTTTGCGGACGACCTTAAACTTTATCGTAAGATAAGCTGTGAATCGGATTGTTTTCTTCTTTTGAAAGATCTAGCTAGGCTTGATCATTGGTGCCAACGGAATCACCTTCTTCTCAACATTTCTAAATGTCAAGTCTTGTCATGTTTTAGGATTAGCAATCCGATTTTGTTTGAATATAATATCAAAGATATAAATCTTGAAAGAGTGAGAAGAAAGAAAGACCTAGGAGTTATCTTAGATACTAACTTGTCATTCTTACCCCACTATGACTATATGATTAATAAAGCAAACCAAATGCTTGGTTTTATCAAAAGAAACACTAGGGAGTTCTCAGATCCGTATACCTTAAAATCATTATATAATTCTCTAGTAAGGTCAGTCCTCGAGTATTGCAGCATAGTCTGGAATCCTTATTACAATAACTCGAGAGATAGAATTGAGAGATTTCAAAAGAATTTCACAAGATATGCTTTTTACAAATTAAATTGGAGGATTCCAAGGCCATCCTATAATGCTCGATGTTTACTGTTTGGAATACAATCGCTCCAAGATCGGAGGGTATACTTCTCCGTGATGTTTATCAGAGACATTTTAACAAATCATATTAACTGTCCTCCGTTACTATTATTGGTAACTGGAGGAATCGCCCCATCAAGAACTACACGTTGTCGATTTCTAATTTATGAACAGTTTCATCGTAGCAATTATGGTCGAAATGAACCCATTTCCCGTTGCATCAGAGAGGCAAATTTAATCTGTAACAAAGTTGATTTTTATTCCGATTGTTCTAGGGACATTTTTAAATCGCTTGTTTTAAATATTATTTCATAAATTATTCCAAATTGTACTTAAATTTGCTTTTATTTAATGCTGTTGTATTATTTAATAATTAATATAAATTTAATATTTTTTTACCCACCAGCAATTATTAAATTATGTACTTATATCATAGTCTAAGAGATTATAATCTAATCTAATTGATGATGAATAAACTAAACTAAACTAAACTAATTTACTGAGAAAAGCCATTACAAGCAATCATCATTCGCCGTTGGATAATTTCTTGCTGGAGAAAAGAAAAGTTTGTGCGAATTTCTTTAAACAACATAAAGAAATTCTTTGCGTTCGCTCGGATAAGGGTGCGAAGACTGTCTTCATGCATAAAACAGAATACATAGCGAAGGCTGAAGAAATGTTGAGTGATAACACCACCTATCAAAAAATTTCTGACCCCACGGTTCGAATCAAAAAAGTTAACATTGCATTCGTTAAGAAATTATTTGATGGTGGCAAAATCGATACTGGTATTAAATATAAACTATCATCGCATCACGCCACACCACCACTTATGTACTTTTTGCCAAAACATCACAAACAAAATATGCCACTTCGTCCGATTTCAGCTGATTTGAACGGTCCAACTAGAAGTTTATCCGAGCACGCTGTAGGAATCCTTAACAAACTAACGAAGTCATCTTATCATATTAAAAATTCTTACGAATTCTGTGAGTTCATTAATAAGACGAAATTTGAAGATGGTGAAGAGATGGTTTCATTCGATGTAGTATCGTTGTTTACTAATGCACCAGTCAACAAAATCATCGATATCTTAGAAAAACGATGGGACGAAATCGCATGTCATACCAATCTTGATATGAATGAATTTATTGAAATGATAAAGATTTGTACTTCAAACAGTTATTTTTCATTTAACGGACAGTGCTACAAACAGGGCTACGGCACCCCAATGGGCGCTCCAATATCACCGATTCTAGTGGAGTTATTATTGGATGATATTTTGGACAAAATGCAAGCAATAATGGAAGAGCACTCCAAGAGAATTAAGATTTTGAAAAAATATGTTGATGATATGTTTTTGTTGCTTCCCAGAGATTCGATTGATGAAATTTTGTTTTTATTCAATTGTATTGATGATAGAATTCAATTTACTGTCGAACGTGAATTTTCGAATAGTATTCCGTTTTTAGATATGACAGTATTCCGTGATGAAAAAGAAAAAACATTTTTTACAAAATGGTATCGGAAGCCTGTCTCATCAGGACGTTTGTTGAACTACAAATCAATACACCCAATGAACCAAAAAATAAGCACAGCGTACGGACTCATCGATCGTGTCAATCGCCTTAGTCACGCACGTTTCTCAAAGGACAACAAGAAGCTATTGATTGAAATGCTTGTAAAAAACGATTATCCATTAAGGCTTGTAAACCGTTTAATCAACCGTTATAACATACGAAACAATTCGCAATCACGATCACTTACAATAATAGCAGCTACTGATAACAACATTATAAGTCGACACTCCTTACAGTTCGTTCCAAACGTATCACAATCTATTGCAAGATCCATCACCAAAACTTGTGACAACGTTCGTATTTCTTTCAAAAATTCGAACAATGTAGGCCGACTTTATTCGAAGTTAAAACAAAAGCAGCTCGTTGGTGACTTGGTAAATGTTGCATATCGTGTACCATGCAATGGCTGTAATAAATGTTACATTGGTACTACCTCGCAAAAAGTAAAAGAACGCATGAATCAACATGAATCAGACGTCACCAACAATCGGATAGCAAGGAGTGCCCTGGCCAAATATGCTGCCACTTACAAACATAATTTCAATTTTGAAAAGGTTCAAATACTCGAACGTGAGAAATTCTACCGAAAACGTATGATTTTAGAAGAAATACACATAAAAGCTTGTAAAAATTGTGTTAATTCTAAAAGTGTAGAATCAAAAAATGTTAGTGATATTTATATGAACTTTTTAAAAAACTTTCATAATTGTCTTAAAATATCTTAAAATATCCAAAATATTTAAAGTACCTATCTGTTTGTAAAATTTGAATCACCCTGTATACGATCCACTAACTGAAGCTTGTCATATGGAAAAGTCTGACATTTCCTTCACTTCTAATAATTGTTTACGTTTTGCTGATTAAGTTTGCTTAAGATTTTCGCCTTTTTATTTATTAATTTATAATAATTTTACGTATCAATGCTAGCTATTTACATAATTTTTGTTAAAAAATATTGTTTATATGGCTGTTGTTGAGAAAGTATCTTTACAGACACAGTCGATATTATTTATACAGTAAGTGCTAACATTATAATTTTGTTCAAGTGAAAATTGATATGTATATATATGTATAAATGTTATTGTTATGAATCCACTCTATTGTTCCAGGCCCTGAAGAAGATTCTAACCAGAATCGAAACGTCGGCAAATATTAAATAAACATCGACTAAAAAACAAAGACTGCATTTGGCTTTTATTATTATTCAACAATATCTAGCAGTCGGTAGCCTCCACTATCACCCAGAATTGTTTTCTTCTAAGAACAAATATTATACTACCTACCTATCCTATTACTAAAAAAAACTCAAGCGAAAGTTTCTCGATTTACAAACAAAACAAATATCGCGAAATATCCCACGCGAGAAAAGCAATAAAAAAAAAACTCTATCAGCTACCACCCAAAATAACTCAAATTAATTTTCACTCAAAACTAATTTGCCAAACACGAGAAAAAAATGTCACTATATAAATATCCCACGCGAGAAAAACAAACAATCTATACTCTATACACATAAATAAAAATGAAGTGTCTGTTTGTAATTTCAAATTATCAGTTTTTTAGTAAATGCGTATGAAAATACATACGGTACTTAGAACAAAAACGCAAATTTTAAGATTTTTGTCTGTCTGTCTGTCTGTCTGTTTGTTCTGGCTAATCTCGGGGCTTCACCGATTTTGGTGGGATTTTCACTGGCGGGTAGCTGATGTTGTAGAGAATAACTTCGGCTATTTTAATTACTTCTCCAGGTGGCGCTGCGGTCGCAATTTTCAAAAATTCTTATTTATGGGCCGATTTTGACGGGATTTTCACAGGCAGATAGCTGATAATCTATACACATATAAACACATAAATACAAATGAAGTGTCTGTTTGCAATTTCAAAATATCAGTTTTTTACTAAATGCGTATGAAAGTACATACGGTACTTAGAACAAAAAACGCAAGTTTTAAAATTTTTGTCTGTCTGTATGTCTGTCTGTTTGTTCCGGCTAATCTCGGAAACGACTTAACCGATTTTGACGGGATTTTCACTGGCGGATAGCTGATGTTGTAAGGAATAACTAAGGCTATTTTTATTACTCCTCTAGGTTGCGCTGCAGTCGCAATTTTCAAAAATTCTTATTTATGGGCCGATTTTGACAGGATTTTCACAGGCAGATAGCTGATAATCTATACACATCTATACACATAAATAAAAATTAAGTGTCTGTTTGTAATTTCGAAATATCAGTTTTTTACTAAATGCGTATGAAAATACATACGGTACTAAGAACAAAAACGCAAGTTTTAAAATTTTTGTCTGTCTGTCTGTCTGTTTGTTCCGGCTAATCTCGGAAATGGCTTAACCGATTCTGACGGGATTTTCACTGGCGGATAGTTGATGTTCTAAGGAGTAATTAAGGGTTTTTTAATGACTCCTGTAGGTGGCGCTGTGGTTGCAATTTTGAAAAATTCTTATTTATGGGCCGATTTTGATGGGATTTTCACAGGCAGATAGCTGATAAGCCGAATTAACTTAAAATACACATAAATAAAAAATGTAAAATATCAGCTATTTACTAAATACATATGAAAGAATTATTATTTTCAATACATTGATGAATTTTGGCGAAACGAAGTTCGCGGGTCAGCTAGTATCTAATAAAAAAAAACTCTAACCAAGGTAAGTAAAGGTATATGACCAAAAAAAAAACTAAAATGAATAAAATGAAATTGAGAACAAAAGAAAATATAAAACAATAGACACCACAGAATTACAAACAAGTTTACAACACTAATAAAAAAAATATAACCAAAAACTCCTTGCTGCTACACTGCTTCTTAAGCTGCTTGCTGAATTCCCTTTGACTTTGGTTGCTCCGTTTTTCACTTGCAACAATTTTTTCCACGAGAAAATTACACCAATAAAAAAATTAATTCGAAACAAATCAAAAGATTGAAAAGAAAAAAAAAACACCACACACAACAATAAAAAAAAACTCTTCCACTTTAGGCCTCGAACGTTGGGCACCACTTTATTACACTTTTTCCGCGGTACCGATACGATAAGGGGAGGGAAATAATTTAAGTTAAATTATTTGCGTTAAAAAAAATTAATACCGCGAGCAATCAAATCAACAAAAAAAACAATGAAAAGGTTTTAACGCGCACCGACGGCGGCACAGACACGAATTAACTATTTGTTTATTCAATCTACCACGAACGAAGAACACGAAAGCGAATGCGAAAAAAAAATGTAACAGCTAGATCAGAATAGCTGTCACCACGGCTGCTCAGCTGGGGTGGGTTCGGTGGAAGAATTTTGTATTTCTTTTGACAAACTTGATTGATTCCGCAATCAAAATAGTTTATCAAAAGAAGAAAATTTATGATTGCACAGTAGGGTGCAAAAAAAAGCGGGCGCCAGGAATTTTTTTCTAAAACCGAATTAGAAAATTCCAAAACTAATTATAGAACGTAAAGGACCGAATAAATGGAATAAAAAAAAAAGTTATGTTTAAAAAATATAGTTATTTTATTGTTTTGGGAAACCATGGGACAGAAGATCCCTGGACTAAAACCCAAAAGTCTTTTCAAATAAAAAAAGTTAAACAATTTATATATGGCCGTTTGGCTCAAGACAAAATTAACAGGGTAGAGATTTAAATTCAATAAAAGTAAAAGCAAATAATAAAAACAAAAATACAAAATGAAAATGGGTCTTTAATAAAACCTAGGCGCGTCCCGGAAATCTCGTATACAAATTGGTTGAACATAAATATGTATATTTGGAATTACAAAAAGTAAAAGAACGCATGAATCAACATGAATCAGACGTCACCAACAATCGGATAGCAAGGAGTGCCCTGGCCAAATATGCTGCCACTTACAAACATAATTTCAATTTTGAAAAGGTTCAAATACTCGAACGTGAGAAATTCTACCGAAAACGTATGATTTTAGAAGAAATACACATAAAAGCTTGTAAAAATTGTGTAAATTCTAAAAGTTTAGAATCAAAAAATGTTAGTGATATTTATATGAACCTTTTTAAAAAACTTTCATAATTGTCTTAAAATATCTTAAAATATCCAAAATATTTAAAGTACCTATCTGTTTGTAAAATTTGAATCACTCTATCATTACACCAATTTATAAATCAGGAAAAAGGCAAGAAGTTTCAAACTACCGCCCTATTTGTAAAATTAGTACAATTCCAAAAATTTTTGAAAAACTGATTTATGATAGATTAGCTCCAATTCTAAAAGGTATTCTTTCTCCTTGTCAACATGGTTTTGTTGCTGGTAGATCTACTTGCACAAACCTTACAATATTTTCAAATTATATATTAAATGGATTTGAGAAAGGTTACCAATTTGATGTTGTGTATACAGACTTCTCCAAAGCGTTTGACCGCGTTAATCATGACATTTTACTCGTGAAGTTAAATAAAATAGGATTTCACTCTAACTTACTAAAATGGGTAAGATCGTACTTAAGGAATCGTACTCAGTTTGTTCGTATAAATAACATTCTCTCTTCACCTATCAATGTCACCTCGGGCGTGCCACAGGGAAGCCATCTTGGCCCACTTTTTTTCTTGTTATTTATCAATGATATTCCCAACGTATTTCTAAATTCCAAGTGCCTCATGTATGCGGATGATTTAAAGGTCTTTAGGTGTATCAAATCTGAACATGACTGCATTTTGTTACAAGAAGATCTCGTGAGACTATCTAATTGGTGTGTGAATAACTCCTTACACTTGAATATTGCTAAATGTCAAAGTTTATCATTTTATAGGAAACGTTCATCAATTAACTTCTCTTATAAAATAAATAATATATTTCTCTCAACAGTAACCTTTAAAAAAGATCTTGGGGTAATTTTTGACCACAAACTAGATTTCTTAAAACATATTGATTTTATTGTCGCCAAAGGTAATTCAATGTTGGGATTTATCTTGCGCAATTCCAAAGAGTTCTGTGATCCTCACACTTTGAAATGTCTGTTTTTTGCGTTTGTCAGATCTACTCTTGAATATTGTAATACTATTTGGAGCCCTTCGTATGAAGTGCACTCTTTTAGAATCGAAAAAATCTAAAAATGTTTTACAAGAGTATTGGTGAGAAAACTTCACTGGGGTATAGATATGCCTTCCTATGGAACAAGGTGCAAATTATTTGGAATCTTGCCTCTAAACGTTCTTAGAAAGTTTTCTGAGATTATGTTCATTCGTGACGTATTAACTAATCATATTGACTGTCCCGATATTTTGGCCTTAATTAACTTCAATGTTCCTGCGAGGATGCTCAGAAACCGATTATTATTTAAAATTTCATACCACAGAACAAATTACGCTTCCAATGAACCATTGTCCAGGTGCTTAAGATCAACTAATACTGTTTGCGATATGATAGATTTTAATTTAAGTAGATTTGCATTCAGAAATAATTTGCTATTAATTCTAAGTAGCCTTAATGGTGGTAATGTTTAAACTTAGGTATTGTTTTTTTCTTTTTCAAATTTATACTGTACCTTATATTATTATTATCAAGTAATCACTAAAGCACTGTAACTTTGTTTGATGAAATAAACTAAACTAAAGTAAACTATACGATCCACTAACTGAAGCTTGTCATATGGAAAAGTCTGACATTTCCTTCACTTCTAATAATTGTTTACCTTTTGCTGATTAAGTTTGCTTAAGATTTTCGCCTTTTTATTTATTAATTTATAATAATTTTACGTATCAATGCTAGCTATTTACATAATTTTTGTTAAAAAATATTGTTTATATGGCTGTTGTTGAGAAAGTATCTTTACAGACACAGTCGATATTACTTATACAGTAAGTGCTAACATTATAATTTTGTTCAAGTGAAAATTGATATGTATATATATGTATAAATGTTATTGTTATGAATCCACTCTATTGTTCCAGGCCCTGAAGAAGATTCTAACCAGAATCGAAACGTCGGCAAATATTAAATAAACATCGACTAAAAAACAAAGACTGCATTTGGCTTTTATTATTATTCAACAATATCTAGCAGTCGGTAGCCTCCACTATCACCCAGAATTGTTTTCTTCTAAGAACAAATATTATACTACCTACCTATCCTATTACTAAAAAAAACTCAAGCGAAAGTTTCTCGATTTACAAACAAAACAAATATCGCGAAATATCCCACGCGAGAAAAGCAATAAAAAAAAAACTCTATCAGCTACCACCCAAAATAACTCAAATTAATTTTCACTCAAAACTAATTTGCCAAACACGAGAAAAAAAATTTCACTATATAAATATCCCACGCGAGAAAAACAAACAATCTATACTCTATACACATAAATAAAAATGAAGTGTCTGTTTGTAATTTCAAATTATCAGTTTTTTAGTAAATGCGTATGAAAATACATACGGTACTTAGAACAAAAACGCAAATTTTAAGATTTTTGTCTGTCTGTCTGTCTGTCTGTTTGTTCTGGCTAATCTCGGAAACGGCTTCACCGATTTTGGTGGGATTTTCACTGGCGGGTAGCTGATGTTATAGAGAATAACTTCGGCTATTTTAATTACTTCTCCAGGTGTCGCTGCGGTCGCAATTTTCAAAAATTCTTATTTATGGGCCGATTTTGACGGGATTTTCACAGGCAGATAGCTGATAATCTATACACATATAAACACATAAATACAAATGAAGTGTCTGTTTGCAATTTCAAAATATCAGTTTTTTACTAAATGCGTATGAAAATACATACGGTACTTAGAACAAAAAACGCAAGTTTTAAAATTTTTGTCTGTCTGTATGTCTGTCTGTTTGTTCCGGCTAATCTCGGAAACGACTTAACCGATTTTGACGGGATTTTCACTGGCGGATAGCTGATGTTGTAAGGAATAACTAAGGCTATTTTTATTACTCCTCTAGGTTGCGCTGCAGTCGCAATTTTCAAAAATTCTTATTTATGGGCCGATTTTGACAGGATTTTCACAGGCAGATAGCTGATAATCTATACACATCTATACACATAAATAAAAATTAAGTGTCTGTTTGTAATTTCAAAATATCAGTTTTTTACTAAATGCGTATGAAAATACATACGGTACTAAGAACAAAAACGCAAGTTTTAAAATTTTTGTCTGTCTGTCTGTCTGTTTGTTCCGGCTAATCTCGGAAATGGCTTAACCGATTCTGACGGGATTTTCACTGGCGGATAGTTGATGTTCTAAGGAGTAATTAAGGGTTTTTTAATGACTCCTGTAGGTGGCGCTGTGGTTGCAATTTTGAAAAATTCTTATTTATGGGCCGATTTTGATGGGATTTTCACAGGCAGATAGCTGATAAGCCGAATTAACTTAAAATACACATAAATAAAAAGTGTAAAATATCAGCTATTTACTAAATACATATGAAAGAATTATTATTTTCAATACATTGATGAATTTTGGCGAAACGAAGTTCGCGGGTCAGCTAGTATCTAATAAAAAAAAACTCTAACCAAGGTAAGTAAAGGTATATGACCAAAAAAAAAACTAAAATGAATAAAATGAAATTGAGAACAAAAGAAAATATAAAACAATAGACACCACAGAATTACAAACAAGTTTACAGCACTAATAAAAAAAATATAACCAAAAACTCCTTGCTGCTACACTGCTTCTTAAGCTGCTTGCTGAATTCCCTTTGACTTTGGTTGCTCCGTTTTTCACTTGCAACAATTTTTTCCACGAGAAAATTACACCAATAAAAAAATTAATTCGAAACAAATCAAAAGATTGAAAAGAAAAAAAAAACACCACACACAACAATAAAAAAAAAACTCT
This sequence comes from Platycheirus albimanus, assembly GCA_916050605.2. NCBI lineage: Eukaryota > Metazoa > Arthropoda > Insecta > Diptera > Syrphidae > Platycheirus > Platycheirus albimanus. Next base: position 133,623,863 of record OU696696.1, on the reverse strand, counting down.
TCCACTTTGGGCCTCGAACGTTGGGCACCACTTTATTACACTTTTTCCGCGGTACCGATACGATAAGGGGAGGGAAATAATTTAAGTTAAATTATTTGCGATAAAAAAAATTAATACCGCGAGCAATCAAATCAACAAAAAAAACAATGAAAAGGTTTTAACGCGCACCGACGGCGGCACAGACACGAATTAACTATTTGTTTATTCAATCTACCACGAACGAAGAACACGAAAGCGAATGCGAAAAAAAAATGTAACAGCTAGATCAGAATAGCTGTCACCACGGCTGCTCAGCTGGGGTGGGTTCGGTGGAAGAATTTTGTATTTCTTTTGACAAACTTGATTGATTCCGCAATCAAAATAGTTTATCAAAAGAAGAAAATTTATGATTGCACAGTAGGGTGCAAAAAAAGCGGGCGCCAGGAATTTTTTTCTAAAACCGAATTAGAAAATTCCAAAACTAATTATAGAACGTAAAGGACCGAATAAATGGAATAAAAAAAAAAGTTATGTTTAAAAAATATAGTTATTTTATTGTTTTGGGAAACCATGGGACAGAAGATCCCTGGACTAAAACCCAAAAGTCTTTTCAAATAAAAAAAGTTAAACAATTTATATATGGCCGTTTGGCTCAAGACAAAATTAACAGGGTAGAGATTTAAATTCAATAAAAGTAAAAGCAAATAATAAAAACAAAAATACAAAATGAAAATGGGTCTTTAATAAAACCTAGGCGCGTCCCGGAAATCTCGTATACAAATTGGTTGAACATAAATATGTATATTTGGAATTACAAATATATATATTTACATCTAAAATCGCACACAAACTACTTATCTCTGTTTAATGTCTCCTTTCTCCTATCTCCTTTTTTTTTGTTTCTTCTCAATCTTTCACGTCTCGAATCTTGTTTCTTTTTACTTTTCAAAAATCCTCGATCAGTCTCAAAAAAGTCTCCTCCGCGATTTTTTTTTCACCAAAATTCCTCGAAAAATCTTTCTTTCTCAAATTTTGTCTTCGCGCTTGTAAGTCTCTCACCAGAGTCCTTCCAAGCTCATTTTTATCAACCACCTTCTTCTTTCGTCCATTCCAATCATTCACTCATACATAGAATGATACAACACAACCATTCGTTTCGAGATCATCGGTCACGGCTTTCTGGAAGCATGACGCTCTCCTAGAAAACAACCGTGGTGGAATCTAACGAAACATTCACACACGCACACAAACACGGTTTCAACAAGTTGTTGGATGTGTTTCCAAAACTTGCCAAAACTTACTCTCTTGCGCACAAACAACTTTTCGACAAGTTGTTGGATGTGTTTCCAAAACTTGTCGAAACATTATGGACGAGTTCAGACTTTTTACAACTAAAACTATTTTCGAGAAAAATTTAAAAGAAATAAAATTGGGGAGGAGTCTGAACTAGGATTTTTCCCATTATTTCCTATACCTACTCTACAACTATCGCGCGGGATTCGAAGCGTGAATTATTCAACAAACTATTTTCGGAAATACAGAGAGGAGCATTACTTTTAAATCAATTTCAAAATTCTACAAAACTAATCTTACACGCGTTAAAAACCCATTTGTACATTTAACAAATTTACGTTATTTTAAGTTAATGTTAAAAATAAGTTACGTTAAAATGGAAAGATATTTATAAAAAGATGTTAGCTTGTTGTTAGTCGTTTGATGTTAGTCGTTTAAGTGTAAGTCCACCTGACTCGTTACTTCTTCGGCTCATCCACCGGCTCTTCCTTCCCGTTTAATAACGTCGTACTCGAACAGAACACCTGCTTTTGTTGCTTTTGCAAAATAAGGCTAGGTACACCACTGGTTGATGAGACCATGGTTGCCCTCAACTTCGCCAATATTTTGCAGCCCCAACGAGAAAAAGAATGGGGAAAAGAACGACCGAAGGGAAGTTTTTGTTGCGGTAAAAATTACCGTAACAACACGTTGTCTTCTTAAGTCAACCAACAAATCGTAATGGCTTAAGACATCCACTCCAACGATTGCGTGGTTGACATCGGCAATAATAAAATGCCAGCTTAAATTCAGCTTCAACCCAAAATCTAAATTCATTAACTTCTGCCCAAATGTTGAAATTTTTGAACCGTTGGCCGCAAACAGATATGTTTCCGATCGCGTAGTGTCTTTTTTAGCACGAGGATAAACAGATAGATCTGCACCTGTACCGATGAGGAACTTAGTATTCGATTTCGGGTCTATGATAAATAAGCGACAATTTTTATTTTTATGGCCACTGTCGTCAGTGGCCATTAACGACCGGCCGGGTAGTTTCCCTGATTAGTGTGAAAGTTGCAAGTTGCAATTTCTAGCCTGGCTCTTGAATCTGCGGTGAAACCAGCAAATGTCCGAATCAGGATTGCAGCGGTTTTTGGCGACGGAAAGGGAACGATGTCTGCTCTTCGAACCTGCTTGTTTTTCACGAGCACGATGATTTTTGAAATTGGGTCCTGCTTCTAACCTTGAAATTCGGGTACAGACTTCATTCAACTGAGCCAAGATTTTTGAAGTCTCAATGGCTGTGGAAGACGGGTTGAAATCAACAGCCGCGATCTCAGAAGAGTTTGAAGTTTCGTGAATTTTATCTGCAATAGTACCTAACTTCATTAGGTCAGTTTCTTGGGTCGCAGAGAGTATGGCTTGTGTTTGTGAAGGTAAGCGTTGCAACCACAGAGTGCGCAAAACATCGTCACCAATCTGTTCAGTTGCCAAATTTTTCATATCTCTTAACAGTTGAGATGGACTTTTGTCTCCCAGGTCAATATCTTTGAGCAAAGTTCTGATGCGCTTTTCCTCAGTGTCAGCGAACTACTCCAGTAGACGTTGTTTCAAGGTAGCATATTTGTCTTTCGCCGGTGGATTTGCCACAATGTCGACCACCTGAGCAATGATGCTGCCATCAATGCTGCCGACTGCAGTGTGGAATTTGGTTTCATCAGCTGTTATGCCTGCCGTAGTAAACTGGGATTCTAATTGCAGAAACCAGACTCGTGGATTCGCTTTCCAGAAAGGTGCAGGTTTGCACGCAACTCGCGAAATTTCTGCCTTAGGGATTTCTACCTCAGTCATTGTTTTCATTTGTTATAAAACGAAAGTAAAGAAAGTAAATTGTTTTGTACTCACGTACGAATTTATCTTGTAAAAACTTCCTTTGCTGCAGCTGCTCCAGACTCCAGACACACAAAAATTTTTTCCTTTGCTGCAGCTGCTCCAGACTCCAGAGACACAAAATTTTTTTTTTTTTTGTAGACGCGACAGTTTTGTCTTTATGCCCTCTTGTATGTCTCTTGTTGCGCGTTGTCCTTTCTCTCTTTTTTCTTAGTAAGGAAAACTGACACGAAAGAGAAAGGAAAAGGTACAACAGCGATTGAAAAAAAAGCTTTTGCAGTTGGCCAATGTTATGCGAATTCAGTTTTTGTACGATTAGAAATTATTTCTCAAACCGTCGAGGTCGGGTATGGTTAAATTCTCCAAACTTCGGGGTCACCAATTATGGTTAAGGGTGAGTCTACCTCAGAACAGAACTTAAACGCCATGTAAATTGTGTTCCATGTGGTAGTGCGATATTCTTTTCTCTTCGTTATATTGTTTTTGGTACCTACTCATTTACTCTTGTTCTCTTTTCAAAATAATTTTGTGATCGTCCGCAGTGAACTCACAATAAATATTCTCAAAGCGGTGCGTCGGTTGCAGCCACAGTAGAAGAGTAGGGGAAAGGAAAGCAGAGGGAAAAGATCAATGGAATGGTGATTGGCATTGGACGTTTTAGTAGGGGATATTTTTGTGTGTGTTTTTCTGTGGGTTTCGTTGTTGTCCTTTCGCTTTGATTTAGTAATGGGATGACAAGTTTTATTCTCTGTGCGTATGGAAGTGTGAAGGGATATTTTTCAATTTTGTTTTCAAAACACTGTACCTAATAGCTAAATGTGGGTAATTTTTTTCTATTTTCGCTTTGTTGTTTTTTTCATATTTTACTTGCTGTTGCTGCCATAACAGTAACAAAAAAAGTGTTAACTCGTTTGGGACTCAATCGAAATCTTGATGAAGGTCAGGACTCAGGACACATAAAAAAAAACATGCATAAATAGGTAAACGTTAGATTATATTAAATCTAGGTTTATGTAGGTGTACATTGATATGGTTTTTTTTTTTTTTAGAAAGTTGAATGTAACAAAAGTGTGAGGTAGGTAGGTCAATATAACTAGGTATTTGACCTGTTTTAAAATTGCTTATGGGTTTATTGCAAAGGGGTGAATTTACAAGTAAAGATCTTGAAAGATTTAGGTAGGTAACTTGTTCATTTATAATATGCGAAATTTGAGATTTCTTTTGGATTTTTGTTGTTGTCAGATTTCAGACAACACGTGAAAAGAACAATTTGAGTAGGTATATACCTACATACCTACATACCTATCTTTGTTTTGCAATTATTGAAACATTGTTACTTTTTTTTTACGTAGTAGGTACCTACCTAGGTATAATAGGTTGTATCTATATACCTACCTACATATATAAAGATTAATTGGTGTGTTTGTACGCGGATTACTCTGCTGAATATTATCCGATTTGCATGGGGATGTCTTTGTTGGATTTTTATTGAAGGTGGAGAGGAAAGTTTTTAAATTTGGAGAGAACATTTGGAAAAATAGTAAAAACCTTAAATAACGGATAGAAGTTCGCCAGAGCAGCAATTTTTATATATAAAGAAATGAAGGAAATACTTTACTTGTTAAAATTTTATGAAATTATTTTTATTTTTTAACTGTTAAGCGTACCTAGCAAGTGCTTTAAACATTGCCAACAACGTCTATTATTTAGATTTGGAGATATTAAACTACTCTTTAGCTTCTGCTCTTCAAGAAAAATCACTTAGGAAGCTCAACAGTCAACCATTCTTATTAAATAATACATACATCTGGTTTCTTTTAAATTTGACAAAACAAATCTTTCCAAGTGATTTTTAATATCTTACTATATTGCCAACTACTAGAATTGTTCTAATATGTTTACATTATAGTAAAAAAGAGAGCATACTAGGCATCTTCACCACGACAAGGTAAGTAGTATCGGAAGATGAAAAAATCTATAGACTTGGGGTCCATTTAATAAAACTAGTGTTATATTTACCAGCTAATTTATTAATTTGTATCCATTTCATAATGAATTTATAAAATGGAACAATATTGAAAAATTAACAAATAATTATTAAACTTTTAGATTTTATTAAATATAACCTTAGGAGATAAAAAGATTAAAAATACTTTCCATTCTTAACCCCCAAAGCTCCTTATCTAAAACCTGAAATAAAAAATAAAATGTGATTTTGAAGGTTACTTATTTTAACAAATAGGTATATTCTCAACCATTGCGCTTCCGGGAATATTTTGCATACTCAACCTTCAGCCGCCTAAACAGGTCGATTCGAGAGTGATGTGCAAAATTGTTAGAGCGTGTAGGTTGAGTTTAAACAAGAAACAAATCGTGTGGGAGGGGGTCTAGTCCCCTTCGTTTAGCCGGGAAGGGCAGTTTTCTAAAAAAATTACTTAAATTGGAAGGAAAATTATTATAAAACAACGGTAAAGCCTACAATGTTATGCTAAATCTTTTTGCAAGGCTTAAAACCTCTTCTTTTATCTTGTCTTTCAATAAAGTAATTTAAGGGAATAGTTTTTGAAAACTTAATTTTCAAACTCGAAATTTTGAAAAAGAAAAGAGAAACGAAAATTTCAAACTAATTTTTTTCAAAATTTTATGTAATTAAGTAGGTACTATTTTTGTTATAAAAATTCAATGCTCTTATAAATTTTTAGTCAAACATTGAAAACCGTATGGTCCTTCATAAAAACACGATGAAATTGGCTTTTACTAATCATTTTGGCTGCCGTTTGGCTACATGTTATTGTTTTTAAAACGAAGTAGGTTTGGTTATTTTTCAATAACTTTGCAACAATTTGTTTATTTTTTTCAATTCAACCTACACGCTATAACTTTCTTGCACATCACTCGCGAATCAACCTGTATATGTACCTACATATGTACATATACATACAACAAAAAATTCAAATAAGCTTTTGTACGCGTATCTTTAAGTAGGTCTGAGACAATCTTTTGTATTCCATACGGGCAGTCCTCTTGGCACTCGAGGGTCACACAACTCCAAAAGTAAATGGTTCTTGTAAAACAAAACTAGTTTTTCTATCATTTTCTTCTTCCAAAACTCCTCGTCTCTTTCAATTATGAGCCATTTAAAATCACAGGAAGTCCACACTCCAAAATAACAAAACTGTCGATTAGTAATGTGAAGCTGTCCCTGAACTTGGTAAAAATAGTTGTCCGTTTTTTTCAGCTCCCATTTATCCCCTTTTTTCTGGAGGTACGTTAATTTTTTCAATCTGACAGCTTCTTCAATTGTCATTTCTTTTATAGAAAAGGGACACTTTACCTCACATATTGCATTTCCTCCAACCATACCATCTGGTGTTGCTCCAAGAAAATGTATTTCATTATCAATTATGAAGCCACATTTTTGAACTTCAATATTTGCTTCCTCTTGAAGTTTTCCAATTGCATTCTTTTCATTTTGTTTACCCCATAATACACTAGGAGAATAAAATGTTCCATAGAGAGAAGATTTTATAATGCTGTGGTAGCTGGAAACGTTTCTCACTTTGCAAATTTTCCCGAAATTCGATGCAGTTACCATTTCCTTCCTTATATTATGCCATTGTCTACAATTTGCTTGGTCTCTTGTTTGTTTTTCAATATCAATTCGCTCTTCTATTTCTTTCTTTCTTATTTCAATGGCTTCGGGTGATAAATCGGCAATATAAGAATCTTCAACATCCCCATAATTTTTGTCAGCAGGAGCATTTCTTTTTCGTTTTCTTGGAGCTGGTTTATTCAGCGTGCGAAGAAGTTTTCTTTTTCTCAATGCGTTTCGAGATTTAGTTTCTAATTTGACTAGAAGTTTTCGACTTGGAGTGTTGGTATTTTGATTACAAGTCTTAGCAAATTCCGTAAAAGCTCTTTTTGAATTAAACTGAACTACGGCTAACACACACCTGTTGCTGTAAGATTGGCCCAGGGAAAAATTGATCCTTTTACCATCAACATATTGGCAAACAACACTATTAAATTGCTCACAGACATTTGAGTCATAACCACAAAGTAGACTGCATTTTGAACCATTCAAGATATGTGTATAGCCTTAAACTGTCCAAGATTCCATCGGCTTCTAGTTTTTTTATATTGGTTTTCTCTTCGATTTCGACACCGTCGCAAAAATATTGTGCACATTTTGAAAGGCTTCCAAAAACGTGGTAAGGGACATTTGAAATATCAGCTTCTAACAATCTTACCTTTTCCTCCTCTTGATATTCGCCCTGTTTGCGGTGCTGAGTCGCACATTTGATTACTTTTATTATTTTGGCTATAGCGGAGGATACATTTTTTCGGCCTAAGAGGTTGTGTTTAGTATTTTTTGTCAGATTCACAAGTTTTTTTCTGAGGTTCCGGAACAGGTGGTTGACACACTCAATCTTTTGGATGGTATGGTTGGGAAAAGGCTTGGCTTCCAATAGTTTTTTGTAAACGTTGCTGTCACCATCAGCAATAAATTTATTAAATACTACTCCATACTTTTTGAAACAAAATTTAAACCCATCAACCAAGATGTCCGACTCCATTTTTGTTGATGGTCCTGTGTGGCTTTTGTTGCAAGAATGTTTAGGTATATTACTTTCTGTTTTCTTTTCATTCAGTTTACATATGTGGCAATACTTATTCTTCACACCATAATATAGAACTTTCTTGGTGTTGTGACCAATAATAGTTGCGATCCCCGATAATGCCTTATAATTGCAACCATATGATCTATGGGACCATGCTCCGTCAGTTACCACAGTAATTAGAGGATAGCCATCTGCATCAACGTTTCCATTTTCTAGAGCTATTATCTTTTCCTCTTCAATAGCCTCTTTCATTTGGCTCTCGGAGGATTCAACCCATACTTCTTTTGTTTCGTTCTCGATTTTTCGATATAATTTTGAAGACATAAATGAAACGTTAATGGCTTCAAGGACTCGTTTGGATTGAGAATAACCGTTTCCTGCTAGCATTGTTCCTACGACAATTTCCTTGTTAATTTGAAAGTTGGTATCCTCTCCACATTCTTCTCCCTCATTGCTGGTGTATATATGGAAAGGCATATTGCACATATTGCACTCAAACAATAATTTTGAGTTTAATCCTAAAATTTTAAATGAATTTCAAATATTTGTTTTCTATAAATAATTTTCAAAGGACTCTGATAGATACCTTGCCGAATTTCTTGAATTAGAATTAAGTTATTTAAAGTACATCCAAATTTTGTCCCGTGTTTCGAAATTAGCTTTAAGTTGTTCAAAAATAGATGCAGGTCAATAATTCGTCTTCCGTCAGGAACAAAACAACAATTTTCATTACTATTTTCCACCTCAATGCGAATTTCGAAAACGAAATTTCTGAATGCTGTTGACGTTGAAGAAAAACTTTCCGAAACAGGGATTGTGTCTCCCTGTTCATTTACAGCCTCTGCTGCTGTTTCTGCGGCAGTAACTCTGGATGCATCGACAAATTCAGCTCTTCCACTTCGCCAGCAATCACTCCCGATTCGTCAACAGGTTGAATCTCAGTTCTTTTGCATTTCCTTTAATTTAAATGCAAAGAAATAACACATTCAAAGTGTTCAAAAAGTATTCATATTTGAGTTAATTTTAATCAACAAATAAAAAAATCAAAATAAAAACATGACTTAAATTTGAAATAAAGTGCACGACTGGGTCGTACGAACTTGCTCTAATGTGTTAAAATGGTTTTGGGGCTTGAGATTTTATGAAAAAAGCATTGAAGAAACCAATCCAATTTTTTTTGAGTATGCCAACATCTAGCAGTTTAAGATTCTTATTAGAAAACAAACATTTTAAAAACTTTGAAAAAACCATTAATAAAAATTAACTTAAAAAAAAATTCAAAAAAGTTTCTTTTTTTTTAATTAAAGAATTCATATTTTTTTTGTTTATGAAAAAGCTTTCACATCAAGATTTTCATCGAAATTCGTGGCTTACGCAAAAATCTGTCTAGAAAAAACTGGTCCTATCATCGGAGGTACCTACCGTTACAAGATTTTTCATGAAAAATTAATTATAGGTAACCAAAACATAAAGTTTACTCAAAAAACACCATTCAAAAAGTTTTATCGTAGCAGCCGTTTTTGAAATAAATCAGCTCTACATATAAAAATCATTTGGCACGTACCGTTAGTTTTGGAGCTAGAGTGCTAATTCCAAAAATCCTTCTGTAGGACATCATAATAATACTATGTACCAAATTTGAAGCGAATCGGTCCAGCCGTTTAGGCTGAAGGTGCCAATACATACAGACGGACAGACAGACAGGCAGAATTGTCGGACCCACTTTTTCGACTTCTCTATCATCGTTATGTTACGTCCAAAATTTTTTTTTACGAATGCATAAATTGACTTATAGCACCTACAAATCGCAAGTAAAAAAATTATTAAAAAATAATGGTAACTCCTACAACGCTATGTTATACATATATGTATATATTTTTTAAAAGCCAAAAACTTATTCTTTTATTTAAATTTTAGCTGCTGTTATTCTAGTGAACCGTTTTCAAAATATTAACTTTCAAACTCAAAATTTAAAAAAAAATTTAAAAAAGTAATATATTAAAACTAAATTTTTTTTTCAAAATTTTACGTAATGAAGTAATATTATTGGTCTCAAAATTCAATGCTCCCATTAATTTTAAATCCAACACTGAAAACCGTATGCCTCTATGACTTTTTGTTGCCAAGCTATTTAAAAATAACCGAACCTACTTATTCTACAAACGATAAGAAAACACACAATATGTATTGATTTCTATATTTATGTACCACCGCAACGGCCAATGCTTCTCCTACCCACGGACCAAGAAGATACAGACCGCCAACTCACCATATGGTCTCTCTTTTTGCCTCCAAGCTAAAAATCAGCTGATATGCCATTTATTTTGAGAGTGGGACGCTCTCCCTTGCTTTAAAACCCATTTAGCAAACACACCTAAAAAATAAATGGCATACGCAGGTATAGTAGCCATTACAAAATGCACAGAGAGAGATGTACACGTATTCGCAGACTGAAACAAATATTTCGAGGGTGTTTCAGGCAAGAGGAGTACGAGTTGGCGGTCTGTATATGGTCTGTGCTCCTACCTATGTACATATCCATTTATCGGTATGGCAAAGGACCTCTCCCCGCACACGATATTTAGAAAATCACTCGAATACCTACTTGTGCGGACGACGACGAGTACAGCACCCGCTTATACCGGTCTATTTACGGATATTCATTTATTCATTCTCACACAGAACACCCATTCCCTCCGCACGTACCAAACGCACTGCAGATACATTGCGGTCACACATATTCCTATGCGCAACTGCGACTACATAACATATCCCGTCAATGCGCATAAGAAAAATATTTTTCCATGCATGGTGTTGGGCCCTTAGTCACAGAGACCACACACCGTTCCCACAATTACCCAATTCCTATGAATTGCATTCAAGATACTTGACATAGTTCGATTACGGCCAAGTGTTCCGCATGTGTCATGCATATTGGTATACAATCGTAGGAACGGCAATCGAACTATGACAACTAAACAAACACAATGCAATAAGGGATCATATTGCAATACTACATATATGTTGATGTTGCACTATTGTATTGTTATTTGTTAAACAAACAAACTGTGTCAAGCGAATGGAAATAGAATGCGTGGTTGACCTGGAGGAAGTGACGATCTAGGCAATAGAAGAGGTAGCGTAAGAAATGATTCAAAGACTCAAACGGAGAAGTTGTTTTCATTAATTTTGCAACATACAACAATGGCTATGTACCTATACCTACCTGTTGGGTGATGACAAATCTAATTATATCAATCACCCACCTTTTACAATAATGGATGCTGTGCTTTTTGAAAAGAATATAAGGAGCGAGAATGAAAAGAAAAATAAAATGCACGACTGGGTCGCACGTATTTGCTCTGTGGGTGCAATAGTACGATGAAAACAAACTTTTCAACCAATGAGAAGAACTCATTTTTGAAAAAATTGGTAAAACCTAAACAAATTTGACTGAAACTGGAAAAACCGATATACGGGAGCTAACGTTAAGAAACCTTTAATATTTAAAATTAAGACGTTATCTTTTGGGTGTTATAAATGATACAAATGTCCACTTATGCCCAAATTAATAATACTGTTAAAAGCAATTTCCGCTATTATCATGTGTAGCCAAGAACTAAAAATGCAGTTTGCTTTGAAGTATTATATATATGTTACATACAAAGTTTCATAAAAATCGGGGAAGCCGTTTTTGAGTAAATTTGAAAAAACGAAAAAATTGGCCAAAATCTAGTGGCTCTTTGTATAGGAGCCACCATTTAAAAAAGAGAAACCGAAAAAAAATCAATGCCATCTGGTAGGAAGCTGTAAGGAACTATACCAAACAATGTTTGAGTGAATTCGATGCAACCGTTGACAACTTGTGGCCATTTGAAAAAAAAGCCGTTAAGAGCAGATCTCCGTTATTTGCATTTTTAGCCAAAAACTAAAAACGCGGTTCTCTTAAGAACACTAAAAGAATATAACACACAAAGTTTAATCAAAATCGTTAAAACCATTTTTGAGCAAATTAGAAAAAACCAAAAAAAGTTGGCTAAAACTGAACGGCTCGTTGTATGGGAGCTACCATTTAGACAGGCTTCACTGAAAAATTTATAAAGCCATCATATAGAAGACTATATAGAACTATGCCAAACGAAGTTTGAGTCAAATCAATCGAGCCGTTGCGAACTTATGGCCATTTGAAAAAAAGCCGTTTAAACCTGATTTTCGTTACGACCATTTGAGCCAAAAACAAAAAATGCAGTTTTGTTCGAAATGCTTAAAGTTAGCTAAATTTTAAGTTTAATCAAAATCGTTAGAGCCGTTTTCGAGAAAATCCAAATTGAAAAAAACCGTTACTTGAAAGGTACAAGTTTGAGCCGGGCTAAGACGAAATAAAAAAAATCTCGACAACCGTTTTTCTTGAAACTGCTATATATCAAGTTTGAAGAAAATCCGTCAAGCCGTTTAGAATGTAGCATGACGTGAAAAAGCGCACAGACGCACATCCGCACATCCGCACATCCGCACAGACAGACCGACACGGACGGTATGGCGAAAACCTTTTTTTTTGGGCTTCTCTATCATCGTAATGTCATGTTTGATTAAAACCTCGATTTTTTTTTTCTGCACGAAACCAATAGAGCAAGTAAAAACGAATATTACAACAGGTACCTACGTTGACCATCGCTTACCTATCCTAACCACACGATTTGTGTACACAAAAATAAAGTTCAACACAGCAACTAAAAACATTTATGCATAATATAAGCAAAGTGTTACCTTTTATTATCTTTTTGAAAGGGATATTTCCTTTTTTTCAGCCCAAATATCTGGGATGCACGAGGCATAACTTTTTAAATGTTTTTTTTTTTTCACTCAGATTGGAAAAACTATTAGCGTATATATTGTTTTTTTTTTTTTTTTTTTTAATATGAGCAGCACTGATCAAAATTTTAATGTGTCACAATCACAAGACTCGTTTTAGTCATACAAAATAACACCAATAAATTTTTATAACCACAAATTAAAAATCATCTATCGATTTGTCACCAAAATTGTCCGAATCATTCAAAAATGCAAGGAACAATGATCTTATAAGAACAGGAACAGCTGATTTTTGTTTTGGTATTCAAATTTCAAATCCTCATAAGAGAAAAGGAAAAACCAAAAACACACCAAGAAAAAATCAAATAGAATGAGAAATACTCTCTTACAAAGAGGTTGCAATCATTGAATAATTACAAATAGAATAGGACACCGGGCTTTTGCTCAAACGACAGCAGAGACTTATGGTGCCAGTGGTTATTATGAGTAGCTCAAATATTCTTTTTTGGATTTTGTCTTTGCTATATCATATTCCATTTCTGAAACCACTGTTTGTAAGGGATGAAAATAAAATCCTTTAAGGATTTTTCGCTTTAAAAAATCTAACGGGGGAAAGAGAGCGCAAAAATTACGATCGTTTTGTGAAATGTGAATAGGAATATGAATATGAAAATGAAAATAAAAAACTTGTTTTGTTTTTTTTTTTTTTGTCTCATTTTACTCGTATGTGTTTTGTCTGGATGCAAGATAGGTGCGTGTTGTTGTAGGTCGTGTTTGTTTTGGTTCAGGGTGGATTTTTTTATTCTTGACGGCTTAATTGTTCTGTGCTGATTGTTTTAAAAATTGATGTGAAAAAGTGAATAAAATTATGGTGTATTGTGACTATTTAGGCTGCAAAAACAATGCAAAATCGGTTGTGCCGCGATTCCGATTGCCAAAAAACGAAGTAATGAAAAATATGTGGCTGATTAATTCAGGAAACAGTTTTTCTGAAAAACTTATAAACGAAGAACAGATTTTTGTCTGTGCGGACCATTTTCAAAAAAGTGATTTGTTTTTAAACCGCATAAGATCGCGAGTGTCATTTGAAGCTGTTCCCTTTAAATTCAACAACCAAAATCGTCCTGAAGCATCTGTAATTTTGAAAAATAAAGAGTCGTTCGTTGCGAATGAGAGGTAAGATATTTTATATCTTAAGCTTTAAAAATGTATTTAATAATAAAATAATTAAACACATTGCTGCCGGAAATTAAAAATATCGTTTGAAAGTGAAGACAATTGTTTTTTTTTTTAGGAATACCTACCATAAAGAATTATATGTTCCTTGTCGATAATATATTTTCTTACTTAAATCGAATGATATCGTTAATATGCTGCAAAAAGATCACAATTCATTGAAAATCGTTATTAAAATTTGATAGTTAAGGTATATTTATTAATAAGATAAAAATAAAAAAATGTATTCAATTCAATTTATCACATTTTTTGTACCTACACAAAAATGAAGTGAATCTTGGACATTTTTTGAATTAAAAAATATGACATTGGTTTTTATGAGTTTTTTTTCAAATTTTTATTTTAAATGTATCAATCTTATTTTGATTCCATAATTTACGTCGGGTTCTGGGGCCTTATTTATGCTTTTGCTTGTTTTCAAGCCTTTGTACCAGTGGTGAGACTTTCCGGGAATCGCCAAAGACTATGTTTATCTGTTTTCTTTTCGATACTTATGGGAAAGCTGCTTTTATACACCCTTTCATGTTACACAATTTACATCCGATATTTTGTTTGCGGCTTTCTTCTTTTGAAAAAACTTTTCATCTTGAAAGAAGTATGATAAATGGTTGACTTTTTGATGGAAGATCTTACTCGGGACTTTTGTATTTTTGAGTGCTTGGTATTCTTACCGCGTTCTGGATACGCTTTTCCACCTTCTACTTTTCTTTTCAGTAATTGATGTAAGTGTTTCTGCGGCAGATTCTTGTGGTGCCTCAAAAACAATGAGCTCTTCCTTACCATCATTATGACTTGCTTCATTGTTGTTTTCAGGAATATAATCAAGGTCATTATTGTCGCTTGAAAACTATTGGTCAAGGCTTGATTCATCCCATTCTTTTTCAATTATTTGTTTACTACACCCAGAAATTGATTCTTGAATAACATAAAATGCAAATTCAACTCAAAGACCAACGTCATCAAATGATTGTAAAAGGCAGGAAGTACCATTTAATTCCATGGATTTCGTGGATTCGTGTGGAAGTGCACGCATTGCATAAATTTATATCACCATTTTTATTGGAATATCTTATAAGTATTTTGGCATTAAGTTAAATAACGTACCTTCTTAACTATTGTGGAACAAACCGATTACCTTTTTTAATGCAAGTTGTAGAAGAACAGCGCTTCGGCTTAAGAAATTAATTTTTTTTGCAAAGTTAAAAGCTCAAACTTTTCACGTTGACAACTTTCAAGAATAGTCATTTCCCTAAACGTTAATTCAAAGCGAATGAAAGCAAAAGTATTTCAGAAATCCCCTAATAAAAAATAATTTTTTTTCTGCTTATTTTTTGTATTTGCTTTGAATTTGAGAACTTCAGCGCTCTCATTAATTTGAACCGTATGACTCTAGGACTTTAAGTTGCTAAGCTATTCAAAAATAACCAAACCTAATTCTTCACAAGAACAAGACAAAATTGGCAAAATGGTATCCTGTGCCATCTCCCAAGGCTAGATTTTGGTGTTTTTATGAAGAAGTAGGTTTGGTTATTTTTGAATAGCTTAGCAGCTAAAAGTCGTAGAGCCATACGGTTTCCAGTCTTAGACTTAAAATTTTATAACTTTAATTTAAAATAATATAATTTAATAACACGCAAACTACGTGTATGTATTTCTTTCAAGTATGTATAACTTGCACGGCACTTGCTAGATGAAAAGAAAGATAGGTAAGACGGTTGGTACAGTGGATTGAGTATAGAGGTAATTTATCGAATAAAAATCCAGGTGGCTTTCAGTTGCTGGCCAGGTTGGGGCTCGAACCCACAACTCTAGGTTAGCATTCAACCACTATACATCCACTGTACTAATGCTTTTTTGTGCTAACGTTAACACACAATAGTGTCATTTGATAAACATTTTTTATCAGTTATAAAAGAGTTTTTCCTTTAAATTTAAAGGTATAAATATTTGCTTTTCTTAAATCCAAACAGTTCTGCTAATAAGAAGCGAAAAATTACATTTAAAAACAACCAAAACTACGCTTCAGTTGAAGATGAAGTTGAAGATGAAGAAGTGATTCAGTTGAATAGAAGTTCTCCTCATAAGACCTATACATATGTGTCCAAGAGTCTTAAAGCATCTGTGAGCGATAATCAAACGCAATCTTGGTCACCAACTTCATCGATTGAGGGTCCTAAAATTCCAATAGAAAAGCTCCTAACGTCACCAATGCAATCCAAAAATGAACCAATAAATAACTTAAAAACCACATGTACTAACATTTTGAACGAAGTATTAGAAGGAAAACCAACGAGCGTGAAAACTTTTGTGACAAGTCAAACTGTCCATAAGGACGGAACAAAATGGAGCGCAGAAGAAAAAGAGTTATATTTAAAATTCCATTACAAATCACCGTCGTTTTATAAATTCCTTAAGAAAGAAGGATTTTTGTTACCATCTCAAAAAACTCTTTCTCGTTGGTACGACGTGTTGCCGTTCGGAACAGGCATTTCAAAAAATATGCTTTATATGCTTAAACAAAAATTAAAGGATTTACCCGCTACCAACAGGAAGTGCGTGCTTGTCTTTGACGAGATGAGTACTAAAGTGGAGTTAGAGTACAATTCCAAGGAAGATATTATATATGGGTTTGAAGATTTAGGCGAGTTTGGAAGGAATAAGAACATGGCAAATCATTGCCTTCTTCTAATGCTCCGAGGACTTAATCAATCCTGGAAACAGGTACGTCAGTTGAAATATCTTTCAAAATTAATAGCAGCCATTGTTAAAAAAAATATATGAAAAAGAGCAACTCTATTATATTGGCTAGATAATTTTGATATAAAAACATTGTCAAGCCATACAAGACAAAAATAGTAAAAGCAGATGGTTGCCGTGGATTTTTAATATTATTTTTGGAATTCAAATATTTTTTTTTTAAATTGCCCTCCCTGTCTAAACAGGGGGATTAAGAAACCCCAACATTCTATTTTCTTTTTGTCAAAAACATCATCCTCTTGGGGTTAGTGATTTTTTTTATGTATTAAAGAGGAATGTATACAATTTATTTTAACTGGCTTAAAACAAATTCCAATCGATGTAGTAAATTTTTTAAACTTTTTTATACGACGTCAATCTATTGCATCGCAGTCGTTAATCGAACACATTAGAATAATGTTTTTTTCCTCCATAAGGTAATTGGTTATTACAACGGAAATGTGCCAGGAAACCAACTTGCTGAAATCTTGGAAACCACAATCAAACTCTTGATATCTGAAGAAATTGGTATTGTGTCTATTTCTTGTGACCAAGGTGCTCCAAATAGAATGGCATACAAAAAACTTGGTGTGACAGAAGTCAATCCTTTTATAACAATTTCGAATCAAAAGATTTTTTGCATTTATGATATTGTCCATCTTTTCAAAAGTGTTCGAAATAATCTTTTAGTGTCGGATATTGTTATAGATGGAGATGTTGTGTCTTGGTCCATTTTAAAAACTTTGTTTTTGGCTGAAAACACATTAATAAGGTCCATGCATAAGCTAAAAGAATCCCACTTTTCACCTGACAGTTTTCAAAAAATGAATGCCAAGCTAGCAACTCAAGTTTTCAGTCACCACGTGTCTTCAGCGATCCTCGCTGCTACAGCAACCAACGTTTTTCATGAAATTGAAAAACCTGTTGCTGTAAATACTTTTTTTTCGATTGAACAAGTTGTTTGACAATCTAAATAGCGAGAATAAGTTTTCCCAAAATCCAGATAAATGTGCAATATCTGAGAGTCAGACAGATGTTCTTTCTAACCTGAAAGATGATGTGAACTGGGTTGGGAAATGGAAACGGGAAAAAGAAGGAACTGTCTTCTGTTTCAAAGGCTTGTGTCAAACAATAAATGGGGTACTACAATTGTGGGACCACATTAAAAGCCAAGAGCAGCTTTATTTGTTAACATCACATTTAAATACTGATTGTTTGGAGAACACAATTTCTGTTGTTAGAAATAATAGAGGTTCATATGAAAAAAATCCTTCTTCTTTTCGTTTGTACAAAAATCTCAAACAAATGAGTTTTTACAACATCATGGCTCCAGACTCAAATAACTATGAAACATCTGATTCTTCTATTATTTTGAATATGGCATATGTGGAAAGTAAGTTGTATAACAAAATTATAACTTTCTCGGTTAAAATTTAAATTTCATTGGAAATAAAGGTTTCCTTAATACATCAGAAGATGGAGATATAAGCTTAAATGAGTAGAAACCAGATGATATTATTCCATCTAACTTGATTACTTTGTCAGCAGGTGAGTTTAAACATCAATTTCAAAGGAACCACTTATACATTTATACAGTACCTACCTATGTGGTAATTTAAAAAAACAAGTTTTTTATTATTTCATTTAACCAATTTTTTGTCAATCCAGAAAAAAGATGGGATTTTCATTTCTCTCTATTTTTTATAAAATTATTACAAATTTTGTAACTTTTTTGTCCGTACTGATATTGTTTGTAAGCCATATACAGAAAAACTATATTTATATCAACTAATTTCTTCATGAATTATAAAAAAAAATGCATCATTGTTTTTTTAATTGTTAAGGAGCTTTTCAAAGTATCTGCAACGGAGTCGATGAAAATGATGAAGAGGGCAACATATGTGAGCTTGATGATTCTGACAACGAGGACACTATGGAAAACAACCTTTTGGAAGCGGTTCCTACAAGCATTAAAGAAATGTCGATTTCAAATTTTGCTGGATATATAGCAAAATGTGTTATAAAAAAAAAACAAATTGTGAAACATGCAAGGCTTATACAAGCAAAAAGGTAGACAAGAAACGTATACATCAAATGAAAAACTTATTGAGGCTAGGCAATACGAGGGCATAACAAATGAGGGCTTGACCATTCCTTCAGAAGCATTTGTGAAGCTTATTCAATGCATTGTTAATTGCTTTGAAGATCATTTTGATGAGCTTTGCTTCCAACCAAATGTGTTACAGTCGTTTAATGACATTTGCAATGCCGAAAATGACTACCCATGTACGTCTGAACACAAAAATATTTTCTTGAATCACATTTTAAAGGTTTTATTAAGATCCAAGATTAAAATTATAAATGCTAGATGTAAGTGTTCAAAAAAAAAAAAATTAAAGAAACTGGATATAATAAGAAATATTTAAATGTTGTATGTAGTTGGACAAATTATTTTTGTTTTTCTCTTCTCTATATATACATATAGCCAAATACCAACAGACGATAGACCTAATTTCCGATAAGCTAACTACACCTTTTATTTATAAGTAAAAGAATTAGTTTATGACTTAAATTGTAGTTTTATTATTATTCCTACTTATTGTACTCCTTTTGTAACAAAATCATTGAAAAAATAGCAAATAAAACATTCTGTATAAATAAGACCTGAACAATTATTTTGTTTTGTATCTATGTTTTGATATATTTTGAAGAATCTTATCTTGATATTGAATTGAAACATAGCAATTTTGGCGCAACCAAAACTACGAAATTCGACGCTCTAGAAAAAAAAATATATCATAGTTTTGCCGTAAGACGTAAGAAAAAAAAAATGTTTTGATGAAAAACTGGAGCAAGGTCAAACATTTTGCAGTTACCTTTTCCCCCTTTCCCTCTTTTTCCAAAAGGCCCTCAAGATCCAAAACTTCGTAAAATGTTAATAAACTATCCCTGAACAACATCTCAAAGTTTCATTAATTTCCTTCCTTTTTCCAACCAAACCCACTTTTTCAACCTGTCGACTGGACTATATGTGTGTACCTACATGGCATATACAGGGTGATTCACGAGCGTAGTGCCAAAAAGCTAGAGCGTGTAGGTTGGGCTGAGGCAAGAAAAAAATCGTATGGGAGGGGGGGTCTATTCCCCTCCGTTTAGCCGGGAGGGGCAATTTTCGAAAAACAAGACCTTAATTTGAAAAAAAAATTATTAAAAAATAACGGTAACTCCTACAAAGCCATACTATATTTTTTTGTAAGGCCAAAGACTTATTATTTTTTAGTAATTTTAAATGAAGTTATTTTATTGAACCATTTTCAAAATATTAATTTTCAAACTCAAAATTTTGAAAAAAATATTAAAAAAAATAATTTTAAAACTAATTTTTTTCAAAATTTTACGTTATTAGGTATTATTTTTGTTCTCAAAATTCAAAGCTCCCATTAACTCTTAATCCAACACTGAAAACGGTATGGTTCTATTACTTTTTGTTGCCAAGCTATTGAAAAATAACCGAACCTACTTCTTCACAAAAACACGAACAAAATTGTCTAAAAATCACTTGTGCCATCCCGTAAGGCTAGATTTTCTTGTTTTTGTGAAGAAGTAGGTTCGGTTATTTTGGAATACCTTGGCAACAAAAAGTCATAGAGCCATACGGTTTTCAGTGTTGGATTTAAAATTTATGGGAGCATTGAATCCTGAGAACAAAAATAATACTTAATAACGTAAAATTTTGAAAAAATTAGTTTTAAAATTATTTTTTTTAAATTTTTTTTCAAATTTTGAGCTTAAAAATTAATATTTTGAAAACGGTTAAATAAAATAACTTCATTTAAAATTACAAAAAAAAAATAGGTTTTTGGCTTTACAAAAAAATATAGTATGGCTTTGTAGGAGTTACCGTTATTTTTTAATATTTTTTTTTTCAAATTAAGGTCATGTTTTTCGAAAATTGCCCCCCCCCCGGCTAAACGGAGGGGAATAGACCCTCTCTCCCATACGATTTTTTTCTTGTCTCAACCCAACCTACACGCTCTAGCTTTTTGACACAACGCTCGTGAATCACCCTGTATGTTTCTTTTCTCATGTAGAACGTGACTCCTTCAAGTTTTGGAATCGCAATATTTCAGGAATGGGAATTGTTAAAAAAAAAGATATTACCAACTTTTGTAGATAATTTCATGATCTATAACTTTGTCTCGTGTATTTTTACCGGAATGATATCAATGTGGATTTTTTACATCTTCATTACAACGCCGTAATAAAGGTGAATACAAAGGAGTTTTTCTGCAGATAAAACCTAAAATAACTGGACTACCTATTTGGACTGAAAAGCCGTATTACAACGGTCAATGTTGTGATAATATTCATTGAAGAAATAAATTTACAATTAATAGGTAGGTATCTTCTCATCGCTTGCATACTTCCATTGTCAAAAAACATTAAATAAAACAAAGTCGATATTGGTTCTCATTATTTTGGAGTATACAAATGTATATAGTTAGGTACCTATGCCCTCGTGATTCAATAATTTTATAAATATTAAACCAAAATATTAAAGATCATTTAATATTCATCTATAATCGAATTCAAAATCAGCAATATGTTCATAAAGGTGAAAATTGTAGGTATACCAACCTAAATAAATAGTGAAGTATATAGGTAATTAAAGAAACTTTCATACCAACTTACTCGTAAGCCATTACCATAACTCATACAAAAATCATTATCATCCGAAATCGCAATCAAACACCAGCATTCTCATAGATACAAACAACCTTATTTAGTCAATAACATGTGTTGAGCTTGTTGACCTCCACACTTTCTCAGATATTACCGTTGCACACAGTTCAACAAAAAATCAAAACAAAAAATCAAAACCATTGAATAATTACAAATAGAAGCGGCACCGACGATTGCTCGAACGCCATGGTGGTGTTGCGAGAAAAAAGTGTATGATTTTTTTTTCTAAAGATTATAAAGGTTTGTGCCTAAGTTTATTATTTTCTGCAACCTCTCAGCCAAAAGGAGCAATTTATTTTGAAAGGCATACATAATATCCTTTTTTGGATTTTTTTGTTGCATGTTTCAAGTTTCAACAGCACCACAAATTATGCCGTTAGAACAGGTTTTTCGTCCGACGAGATAATAAAAACAAAACAGGAATTGTGTGTAGATGAGTAGGTATGGGATACTGGGTAGTGGGTACCTATCATTGAATAATTAATTAATTAAAATTGGAATTATTCAATTCTGGGTAAATGACACAAAATACTAAGGTTGGCGGTAGAAGGAGTACCTACCTATATGTCAAAAATTGCAATTTTTCAGTAGAGAGAAAAAACGTTATAAAACTTTCAATTTTTGATTTTTTTTTAAATCAAACTGTAAGTTTTTATTTGTATGCCGAGCTCAGAAATAGAAAACGGAGTTTGTAATATTTAGTAGTAAAGGCAAAAAAGCAACTTATACTCATTTGACCACTAATATTTTGTTC
The DNA here is from genome assembly GCA_916050605.2 of Platycheirus albimanus. Classification (NCBI taxonomy): domain Eukaryota; kingdom Metazoa; phylum Arthropoda; class Insecta; order Diptera; family Syrphidae; genus Platycheirus; species Platycheirus albimanus. The sequence goes on along the minus strand of OU696696.1, from coordinate 133,601,819 downwards.
TAAAAGTGACTTATACTAGAAAAATCATATACATAGCAAAATATGAAAACAAATAGTTTTTATTTAAAGTCAGTAGTTATTTATAAAGAAAGAAAAATACTGAAAAAGTAGGTACTATTATAATATTAGTCATCTTCCACAAATTCTTCTATATCTGGAAGTGAATCTACTGCAGACTTCTCAGTTTTCAGATTTATATAAAATTCGCGAAACTCAGGCCTTATTAGGGGTAGCAAACTCATTAAATCCTTTTTCTTTTCTTTTGAAATAGGTAAGGTATCGGTGTACAATATTTTTGGTTGTAGTGCTGGCTCCGGATATCCTCGTCTTAAGAAAGATACGTTTATGAACGGTTCATCCTCCCTCAAACTTGTTTTGTACAATACTATTCCAGGTGACCGAGTGTATCGTAACCATTTTGCTTTCTGCCATTTAAAAAGCTCGCCTGTCGAATCCTTTTTCCTTAAAACCAGTGCGGACTTCAATAATGATGCATAATCATAAAAGTTCTCATGCGTCATTTCATTAATCGTAAACTTTTTTTTTCCCAACAGTTCGCACAAGTTGATACCAGTCGTAAGGATGTGATATATTGTATTCGGTTTTTTTTTTTTTTCAATTAGCCCATGATCTATGTCACACTCCATATGGCTATGGCCACTGACCATGAACTTATGATCAATGATTTTCAATGTACTTTTATGTTGCATAACCGTAAGAAACATAGCTGCAACATGGGAGTTTTTATTTTGACCACCGCATGCATTAGAATAAAGTACGACGTGATCGACCTCATCAGGCAAATTTATAAGCTCCTCATATAATACAGTGGCTATTTGATTAGCTCCACGTCCTCCCTCTGCTTCATGCCACATAAAGCATTTAACATCATTCCCTCCAAGGTTATGGATAGTCAGATTAAAAGTCCATAGTTGACGTTTGTAAAATGCCACAGATGTTTTAAGATAGGGAGTGGGAAGGCATTGTTGTAGATCGAAAACAAAAGTTCGTAGAGTTGGTGTGGTTTTTGCTCGATCCTTATCAATTCGCTTGGAGTTAAAGGCTGCATCCGCAAGATCATGGTGTGTTTTTAAGTCATTTGTATATTTTTCCTTCAGGTCTATCTGGGATTCAATTTTAATTTTCATTATCAAGGTGTCACATGTATGACATGTATCTACTTGTGGAATTTTAAAACTGAGATTTAAGTTATGAAATTCTCTGGAATAAATCTTCCTTGATACAGGAGCTGATATTTTTTCACAATACAAAGAATACATTTTCTGTATAGTAAGGTGAGATGGCAAATATTTTTTCTTACTTGTTCGCCTTGTGTAGTGTGATTCATAGGACGGAAATGAAAGTATATGTTCTATTACACTTGCAATGGTGTCGTCAGAAAGTTTATTGTTACTTCTTAGTCCTCTCCTGTCTTGCTGTGGAACTCCCGAGATGGTTAACATATTTTTTTTAATGATATTCTTAACAAACATTTGGCTGACATGTAGTATTTCTATTTTTTTTATTTTCTTCTGAAACACCTTCTTTTTTCCGTGTTACCTTAGTTGCAGAAGTATCAATCAAGTTTGCTAAGTATCCAACTTGCTTGGTATGATCTGCTAAGGACCAATACTCATCAAAAAGTTGTTGCCTTACATTTTCCGGAATTTTTTCACTGCATTTAAGACAATTCTGCAGTGGTTTCATTTGTCTTTGTCTTACCAATTTTCCATTTACGTCAACATATTCCTCTCCAGTACCAGTACATCGTTTCAATTTCCTCTCTGCTCTTGTTCTTCTGGAAAATTTTTTTGCCGGATTATTTAAAAGCTGTGGCCTATCCAGATTTTCTGTATTTTCATCAACATTGGTTGAGTGTTCATTAATTTCATCGCAGATTGAAGAAGACGAATCAGGCAAGTAGTCTTTATCTTTAAGCGAAACATCACTATCAAAACCATTGGGCTGGTTTAAATCATTGCTGGTTGAGGGAAGGTTATTCACATCATCATCAGTGTTTTTTTTTTTTTTTTTTTTTTACTTGAGCCCGCACACAAGGGGTTATTAATACCCTTAATATGAGTTAACACAGTGCGAGCGTTCAGGAAATGTGGATAGAAGATAAAAGGAAGTGTCGGTGCACATTGGTTTTGAATGTCTGTATATCGCAATGGGAGGGAAAAATCGAGCCGGAAGCCTAGAGTCTCTATACTTAACAGTACGTCCGAAGTTAGGCTCAAGGGTAAATTGATGAGCGTTCCTTGCGGTGCGGGTGTTACGGGGAAATTGTTTCAAGGGAGGAACGCAACTGGCTATTTCACTGGAGCACTGTTTATAGAAGTAACGATAAAATAAGGTGAGGCAAGAAACATTACGGCGATGTTCGAGTGAAACAAATGTTTCGGTAATGGATCTTTCACCTATCAATTTTAAGGCTCTTTTTTGAATCCTATCCAGGAGGCGCAAATGAGTGACAGGGGCACCTGCCCAGATATGAGAATTGTACTCTAGCTTCGGGCGAATGAATGCCTTGTAGATTATAGCCAGATCAGAAGGGGAAAATATTTCGTGCATCGATTTAGGAAACCTAAGCAATTTGCGGCATTTTTGGCGACGTCAAATATGTGATCGTTCCACAGAAGATGATTTGTGATGCACATACCTAGAACGCGGAGCTGATCTGTTTCCCCAATGCAAGTGCCACTCATGGACAGTGGCATAGGGGGTAGGTTATGCTTTAACGACAGAAGACAGCATTGAGTTTTTGAAGCATTAAATTCCACGCGGTTGATGATTCCCCATTGGACAATGCTGTCAAGATCGGAATTTAATGAGCTTATCATACGATTTCGTTGCAGTTCCACATCCGAAGGACATGGATGTGAATCTGGAAACGAGTATGAAAAGCTGAGAGTACTGTCGTCAGCAAAACAATTTAGTGGATTAGAAGTATTAGAGAAGAGATCATTTATAAAGATTAAAAAGAGAGTCGGAGACAGAACGGAGCCTTGGGGCACACCAGCATTTATTTTGTGGGTAGCAGACTGAAAACCGTCCAAAAGAACGCGAATTGAACGGTCCGAAAGGTAATTTCTAATCCATCGAAGGAGGGGTTCATCGATGCCAAATGCACGCATTTTCGATAGAAGAGCTTCATGCCAAACTCTATCAAATGCCTTAGAAATATCAAGTGCAATAATCTTACTTTCTCCAAAACGATGTAAAGATTTGTTCCACTGTTCGGTGAGATATACCATCATATCACCAGTGGAACGATTGCTACGAAAACCGTACTGCCGGTCATTAAGAAGTTTCCGTTTCTCAAGATATTTCTTGATCTGAAAGTTTATCAGAGTTTCCATGACCTTGGAAAGAAGGGAAGTCAGTGCAATTGTTCGGTAATTTGAGGGGGATGAAGATACGCCTTTTTTTGGGATGGGCTGGACAAATGCTGTTTTCCATCCACTCGGGAAGAGACCTGTAGAATAGGAAAGATGGTAAAGCTTACGCAGTGGTTTTGCCAGCGTGGAAGCACACCTCTTCAGAACTATGGGAGAAATACTATCCGGGCCAGCGGATTTGTGTATGTTGAGATCTTTTAGTACTCTTGCAACTGTACGAGTGCGAAAGAAGATTTGTCCCATAAAACCATTCACGTTCTCAAGTACAAGAGGAGTCATATAACACTGGGGTAGCGTTGAATTAGCAGCAAACTTTGCTGCAAATAAATCTGCTTTCGCTTGGGAGCTTACCACAGGAGTGTTATTTTCAACGAGCGTCGGAACCGAAGACGTGGTAAAGTTACGTACATTTTTTACGAATGACCAAAAATTTTTACTACCACTGGGACATTGTAGTATTTTTTGCCTTATTTTTTGTTCATGCAAAAATTTGGTTCTTTGAATGTGAGCATTACAGGTCTTTCTAGCTTGTTTGAACTTTTTCCGGTTTTCCTCAGAAGGGTTGGCTTTATAACATCGGAAGCTTACTTCTCTCTCCTTGATAGCCTCTTTGCAGCTCAAGTCGAACCATGAATTCTCTTTTGGTTTGATACTTTTTGTTCTATTCGGAACAAAATGTCTCATCCAGCAGAGAATAATGTTTGTTATCATATCAGCGCTGGAGTCTACGTCACTATCGAGGAAGCATAGTGACCAGTTAAAGTTTCTGAAGAAATCATTGAGACCGTCCCAGTTGGCCTTCTCGTATCGCCATACGGTTCTCTTATGGATGTTTTCTTTAACTGTACTGTTGCAACACGAAAAAATTGCTGATATGATACAATGATCCGACGTGCCTAGGGGCGATAATACATTTATCGTGTATTTATCAGGATGAGAGGTAAGAAACAAGTCTAGGGTGTATGCGGAATGACCTGCAATGTCAGGGATTCGTGTTGGCTCGTCGACAAGCTGAGTCAAGTTGTTTGACTCAGCGAAGAACTCAGCATACCTTCCTTCGGGTGTTGTCTGACCAGAATAGCGAAGCCACGAAGAATTGTAGACATTGAAATCGCCCGTAACAACGATTTCAGGGCGAGGATAAAGGGAAACAATTCTTTGGATGGAGTCAGACAGTGCATCGGATTCGATAAAAGTCGAGTTACTGTCCAGATTTGGGCTTCGATAAATAAAACATGTATGGATGACGTGCTTTTGTACGGTGAATTTAAACCACATGAAATTGAAGTCTGTGTTTGAACACTGACCATATTGTGGTAGAAGCTGGTAAGCAACGTCATTTCTAACGTATACGGCTAATCCGTGATAGGAAAAGAATAATGGCACTAAGCTGTACCCGTGTAGGTTAAATTCTAACGGATCAGAATTATCACCTATTTGGGTTTCACTTAGTGCCAAAACAGCTGGCCTGTACGTAGCAGTATGGACATACGCGGCATAGAAATTCTTTCTAAGCCCCCGAATGTTGCTATAATCGACCCTAAAATTACCCACCATTAAGAGAAACAAACATATAGTGAAAACCAATAACGAACAATTAATCTATAATAATTACAAATCAGATACCAAGAAGACTTCATAAAAAAACACATTAACATGAGTAATTATGCCTTCATGTCAATATGTTCCCAATTCGCCCCTGGAAATCTACATGGAACTATTAATACATTCGTCTACTATTATGGTTTCAGTTGATACCTCCAATGCGTGTATACACATTTTAATGTGCCAACCGAAGCCATGATAGGCTGTGTTAAGAAGGGGGAGGGAAGAAGAAGGGACCGCTCGATGCTAATCCAATGCTAGGTAACAACGGCACTGAATTTTGTTTACGCGCACTTGTGATATATTTGTTGTTGGATTGGATAAGCAATGCACTTTTTATTTTGGGTTGGTTGGGGCTATTTTTTTCTTTTCTTGTTTGTTGCGGCCGATTTGTTGTTGTTTTTTGAATCACACACAATTTATGCACTGGGGGTTTTTTTTTTTTGTGAGCGCGGCGCGTTAGAATTAAGTTATTGGGCTATTGATTGGAATAATATTTTTTTTTGGTTTTTTTTAATTTGTTGCTTTTGGGTTATTTAGTTGCAATTTAATATTTAGAATTTGGGAGAATGACGAACAAAATTATATAAAAGAATTAAGCAATGAGACAGATAACACAAAACGCAAAACCGACCACCCCTCCGCCCCGTACCGCTGATTTGGACTACCAACCAACTCCGAACACACATATGATAGTAACCAGCAGAAGCATCCAACAAACAGAAGGAATTATTTTAGTACTACTATTTTTTATCTTTAATGTTATAATTCACACTTCCTTATTACTGTAATATTCCATAAATATAAGCAAAATTTGTATGGAAAATTAGACTCGAGCTCCCAGCCATTGGTATACGATTCTATTTAATAGAATACCGGGAATACGAGATCTCGAAGGTACGCTGCGGGGAATACCAGCAGAAACCTTAATATATTTTGAAGTAAAGGCATTAGGCCATCAGTTTGTTGTCGTGGGGTAGCTGCCATTGTAAGCTACAACACAGACCTAATTTGTTTCTTGTCGTGAAGCTCTTCTTTGTAAGAAACTCTACAGACCTAATCCGTTTATTGTCGTGGGGTTGCTGCAGTCGTAAGCTTCACCAAAGACCTAATCAGTTTCTTGTCGTGGAGCGCTTCCTTTCAGGAATCTCTACAGACCTAATCAGTTTCTTGTCGTGGAGCGCTTCCTTTTAGGAATCTCTACAGACCTAATCAGTTTCTTGTCGTGGAGCTTTTCTTTTCAAAGAATCTCTACAGACCTAATCCGTTTCTTGTCGTGGAGCGCTTCCTTTTAGGAATCTCTACAGACCTAATCAGTTTCTTTTCGTGGAGCTTTTCTTTTCAAAGAATCTCTACAGACCTAATCCGTTTCTTGTCGTGGAGCGCTTCCTTTTAGGAATCTCTACAGACCTAATCAGTTTCTTGTCGTGGAGCTCTTCTTTTCAAAGAATCTCTACAGACCTAATCCGTTTCTTGTCGTGGAGCGCTTCCGCCTTGCAATGGTTTAGGATAAAGAGGGATAGTCTATCCACCTGGGAAGATTTTCGAGAAGCCTTCATCAGTCATTTTCTACCCGCCGGATACCTGCACAGGTTGGAAGAGGAGATATTCAGGAAACGACAAGGGCCGCGAGAAAAGGCCAAGGAATACATCCTGTCCGCCCAATACTTAATACACCAGCATCCGCACATGTCGGCGACCGAAAACATTGACAGGATCTTCGACAATATGAGGCCGGAGTATAGATATTACATACGGCGCAAGGATTTTGAAACCCTAGACGAGTTGGTTTATTTAGCCGAAGAGTTTGAGGCCATAAAAAGCGACGACCGCAACTCGCGCCCGATACCCGTAGCCACCGTCCAGTTTCCCCCAGCAACCCGATTACAGCCGCCACCCGCACATTACGGCCGCGATACGCACTGCTGGAATTGCAAACAGCGGGATCATTGTAAGGAAGCATGCCACCGACCGTTCCGGATATTCTGCTCCTTCTGCGGAGAAGACGGCAGACTAACGAAGGATTGCCCATGCCACCGACAAGCCGTAGCTATAGTGAACGCCCCGCCCGAACAAGACCCCCGATTTTTCGTCCCTCTCAGAGTGGGAAACCAAGAATACCAGGCTCTGGTCGACACCGGTTCGACCAAAACTTTTGTCGGATAGCCGTTAAGACAAGTATTCCGAGAGCTAGGATTTCCTATGCGGGAGTGTCACCAGGTCATTCATATGGCGAATGGAGCACCTGTGGTAACGACCGAGCATTACACTGCTACCTTCTTACTGGGCGAAACTTCTTTGACCGCCGAAGTGACGTATCTTCCTTCTCTCGCCGAGGATGCAGTGTTGGGAATGCTTCTCCTGAACAACGCAGGTGTGCAAATATTCATGGGGGCAAACCACTCTCTGGTAAGCAACCGTTGCCGTCCGATATCATCAATAGCCCGATAACCACCGTGCACGCAATTCAAGTTCCGTACCAGAGGTCAAGTAGTACCAGTTGTCATTCCACCTCTAACCGAAGAAAGTACCAGCCGAAGTTACTTGCGCCGCCCCAGCCGCCGTTTATTTTTCCGATGGATCCCGGACCCGCCCTGTTAAAAAAAGGGAATTTCCGGAGCCTAACATCGTCTTGCACCGCAGCCCGAGACAGCTGCACTCGCTTATCCCGAAATCAAACCGTTTGACTTCGGCCGAGCGTGTCCTGCACCTCAAGTCAAGAAAGTGAAGCCACCACACCGCCGCCGCCAAAGCACAAGTCAGTCTGTCACTGGCCCATGGATGCAACAGCCGACCGAACCACGTAAAATAAAGCCGTCAACCAGAAGCCAACGCTCAACCGTATTTCACCGAACCAAGTGTCGAAGGAGCCCCGTCAACACTCCGAACCATGATTCGGAAGCCAGTCAGCCGATTTTACCAAAGCCTCCACCTGCAGTAGGCTTAGGTAAGGTGCGCATGCGGCACAATAAGGCCGAAAGAACTTGGCAATCTCGTAACCGACTAACCGAAGAACCGACTCGAAAATTTCCCCTTCCGATCCGACCCGAAAGGAGCCAACACTCCAGCAGAGTATTTTACCCATTCAGAGGCATCAGGTTGAGAGGGAGCCGACACTACCGGACGTTCAGCATTCAACGCCCGTGGGGCCGAATCCTGGTATTGATGAATAGGAAGGGCACCAGGGCTGAGCTCCGATTCGGGGATCAAAGAAAATTTATCGACGTCGACCAAGACCAGAATGTATTAATAACTTTACTTATTATATTTTGAATTCTTTTTTGTTATTTGTTTTTTTTACTTTTAAGAGTATGTTTTTTATTTATGAAATAAATAAAAATTTTGACCTTTTTTCAAATATACAGAAAAAAAAGAAAAGAAAAGAAAAAGAGAAAAAAAAATTAAAACGTAAAAAAAAGAAAACAGAAAAAAAATGAAGAGGAAAAAAAACAGAATATATATACACATAAAAAAAAAACCCCGAAAAAAATATATAAAAAAAAAAAAAAAAATCTTTATTAAGAAAAAAAAAACCTGCAAAATACACAAAAAATATATAAAAAAAAAAAAAAAAAAAAAAACAACAACACTTTCGACGAGAAAGTCCTCGTCCCGTAAGCAAGGGGGGATTGTAACGAAGTTACACATTTCCTTCACTGCCACCGACCGCCGCCCCCGATCGCCATAATGAGTGCATCAGCCAGTGACCATCATCACCGACCGCCACCGACCGTCACCGACCGTCACCAACCGCCACCGACCGCCGTCACAATCACCACGACGATTTTTCTACAACGCTAAGTGTATACCAGAGACCAGCCAGTGACGCAACACAATAATTGTCCTCTATGGGAGCAAAACCGACCACCCCTCCGCCCCGTACCGCTGATTTGGACTTCCAACCAACTCCGAACACACATATGATAATAACCAGCAGAAGCATCCAACAAACAGAAGGAATTATTTTAGTACTAATATTTTTTATCTTTAATGTTATAATGCACACTTCCTTATTACTGTAATATTCCATAAATATAAGCAAAATTTGTATGGAAAATTAGACTCGAGCTCCCAGCCATTGGTATACGATTCTATTTAATAGAATACCGGGAATACGAGATCTCGAAGGTACGCTGCGGGAAATACCAGCAGAAACCTTAATATATTTTGAAGTAAAGGCATTAGGCCATCAGTTTCTTGTCGTGGGGTAGCTGCCATTGTAAGGTACAACACAGACCTAATTTGTTTCTTGTCGTGGAGCTCTTCTTTGTAAGAAACTCTACAGACCTAATCCGTTTATTGTCGTGGGGTTGCTGCAGTCGTAAGCTTCACCAAAGACCTAATCAGTTTCTTGTCGTGAAGCGCTTCCTTTCAGGAATCTCTACAGACCTAATCAGTTTCTTGTCGTGGAGCGCTTCCTTTTAGGAATCTCTACAGACCTAATCAGTTTCTTGTCGTGGAACTTTTCTTTTCAAAGAATCTCTACAGACCTAATCCGTTTCTTGTCGTGGAGCGCTTCCTTTTAGGAATCTCTACAGACCTAATCAGTTTCTTGTCGTGGAGCTTTTCTTTTCAAAGAATCTCTACAGACCTGTAATGTATAAATAATGAAGTTTACTTAAGTTAAGTTGTCAGGTGTAGGTTAGTACATAGTTAGTATATAAGCCATAGTTTGTTTAAGCTTTTAGTTCCAGTATTTATATAATAAATCATTTAGTCTTAGCTCAACCGCTGCTCTGCTTTGTTCATTTTTATTTATCTCGGACATATTAATTTGGCGACGAGGAAAAAGGAAAATTAAAGGCAAAAAAAAAAAAAAATTATAGTAATAATAATAAGTTCGATATGTCTAAGGACGATAAAACTGCACTTGAAGTCGATATAAAATCCAATACAATGCCTATAATAGGCACAATTGAAAGTTTTGTGGTTGGAGTAGATGATTTTGAGACCTATTCGGAAAGAATGGAGCAACTTCTTTCGCTAAATCAAATAGTTGATGACAAAATGAAAGTGGCATTTTTTATAAGTTGTGCTGGTGGTGATATCTATAAACTTTTTAAATCAATTGTGGCACCTAAGAAAACCACAGAGTTTTCATACAAAGAGATAATAACAAAACTTTTGGAAAATTTAAAGCCTAAAAATATTATTATTGCAGAGCGGTACAAATTTTGGAAGAGGGATCAAAAAGATTCAGAGACGATAGGGGAGTTTGTAGTGGAACTACAATCGCTTGCCCAGTCATGTGACTTCAAAGCTTTCTTAAATGAAGCTTTACGAGATAAAATGATTTGTGGATTGATAGATTCTCGTATACAACAACGCCTTTTGGAGAAAGATCATACGTTTGAGGAAGCTTTAACCTTAGCAAAAACTTTAGAAATAACCAACAAAGAGATGCTCACAATTAATCCATCGGCAACAACAAATTGGATCGGTAGGTCTAAGTACCGTAGTCAAGCAAATCCACAGCAACAACAGCGTGGGCGAACAAATCGAACCATACAACAGCAAAGTCGGAGTAGCTTAGAGAGACATCAACAGGGAAAGGAGAAAGTACAGTGTTTTAATTGTGGTGTGATGGGCCATTACGCAAACAATTGTTATAAAAGACGAACCGGGCGGAGCAAACATCGAGGAAGAAGCAAGACCAGAAGTAGGGTAAATCAAATTGATAATGACAGCCAAGATTTATTGTGTTCAAAGTATTCTAACAATTTAGACTTAAAATCAGTTTATAGTATTTCAAAAATTAAATCTGATCCTTTATATAAAATTTTGAATGTTAATCATTATAAGATCAAAATGGAAATTGATTCGGGAGCAGCTCAAACTGTTTTTTCTCATTTAGATTACCTCAAATATTTCTCTGATGTTCCTCTGCTGAACGTACAAGATCAGCTTTATGTCGTGACCGGTTCAAAAATTAAAGTCATTGGTGTATTGCATGTAAATGTTTCACATGCTGATAAAATAGATAATATTAGTTTAAATCTTCCAATTTTGGTTATCGAAACTAGTAAAGAATTCACTCCCTTAATGGGAAGAAATTGGATTGATCTTTTGTACAATAAATGGCGATTAAATTTTTCAATTAACAACATAAGTGACATAAGTGGGCCTATTGAGTTATGCAAAAAGGAAATCTATCAGAAATATAGCTGTGTTTTCAATACGGATTATACGCTCCCAATTAAACATTTCAGTGCCGATATTATTATTAAACCGAATACAAGTCCCATATTTTTTAAAGCATATACAGTTCCATATGGCTTACGAGATATAGTTGAAAAAGAAATTGATCGTTTGTGCCAAAATAAAATCCTGAAACCAGTAAATTTTTCTTCTTATGCCTCACCTGTCGTCGTGGTGCCCAAATCAGATGGCCGCATACGCTTATGTATGGACTGCAAGGTAACTATCAATCGAGTGATTGAAGTTAACAAATACCCGTTACCAAGAATCGACGACCTGTTAACAGATCTTAATTCTTGTAGTTGTTTCTGTGTATTGGACCTTGCAGGCGCTTATCAGCAACTTGCGGTTGCTGAAGATTCTCAAAAGTATTTGACGGTGAATACCTCAAAGGGCTTATTTCAGTATACGAGGTTACCATTTGGTGTGAGTTCGGCCCCGAGTATTTTTCAACAGGTTATGGACCAAATATTAAAAGGATTGTCAAAAACAAAGTGCTATTTAGATGATATACTAATAGGAGGTTCATCTTTCGAAGAATGTAAAGTAAATTTACTTGCTGTTTTGGAACGTCTAGTATATTATGGTGTCAAAGTTAAAATTCAGAAGTGTATTTTTTTTCAACCCGAGGTAGAGTACTTGGGTCATACAATCTCTTCTAAAGGCATCCAACCGAATCGTAAGAAGGTGGAAGCAATTATAAATGCGCCCGCTCCAAAAGATAAATCACAGCTTCGTTCATATTTAGGGTTGTTAAACCACTACTCAAAGTTTATACCTAACCTTTCAGCAAGGTTGAATTGCCTTTATAAATTGCTTCGAAAAGAAACTTCTTTTGAGTGGTCAAAAGCATGTGATAGTATTTTTAATGAAAGTAAGGAATGGATAGTTAAAGATAGTTTACTTGTTCATTACGTTCCTTCGAAGCCCATTGTTGTTACTTGTGATGCGAGCGGATATGGCGTTGGTGCCGTTTTATCACACATAGTGGATGGTGAAGAAAAGCCAGTGTTATTCGTTTCAAGTACCCTTTCAGCCGCTGAGAAGGGCTATTCTCAGCTCCATAAAGAAGCTCTAGCCATTATGTTTGCGGTACGTAAGTTCCATAAATATATTTATGGCTTAGAATTTACCTTGTTTACGGATCATCAGCCTTTAAGAGAGATTTTAGGTGATAAAAAGGGGTCATCTCCCGTAGCCGCCCAGAGGCTGCAACGTTGGGCCATAGAGCTTTCTATGTATAATTATAAAGTCGTTTATAAAAAGGGCACCAGTATCGGTAATGCCGACGGTCTTAGTCGATTACCAATGAAAACAAAAACTGATATAGACGATAATCGTATAAATTTCTTTTCAGTAGAAAATGCGGTTAATATTTCGAAAGAAGAAATAGCAAAGGGTACTACAGACGATGTTATTTTACATGAGGTTTACAAGAGTGTAAAGCAGGGTGTATGGAAAAGTCCACCCCGTTCAGAAGTGAAAAAGTTTTTTCAAAAACAATCAGTTTTATCAATTGAAGACGGTTGCCTATTTTACGGCAATAGAATTATTATTCCGCATTCTAAACGTAGCCAAGTTTTAGATGTTTTACATTCGGGACACGTAGGCATTGTCAGAATGAAATCCTTGGCTAGATCTGCTGTTTGGTGGATAGGTATCGATAGCGATATAGAGAAGTTTGTGAGGGATTGCGAAGTATGTGATTTCGCATCGAACAAGCCCAGTAAAGTTAAGCTATCTGCATGGCCATTGACAACTTGTTTTTATCAGAGAATCCATTTAGATTTCTTCTATTTAGAACATGCACATTTTCTTGTACTCGTTGATTCATATTCGAAGTGGATTGACGTACGAATAATGCCTAACACTAGAGCGGAAACCCTTGTTAATGTACTACGAACGAATTTTGCAACTTTTGGACTTCCGATTGAACTAGTAAGTGACAATGGTCCGCCTTATAACTCTAAATTCTTTATTGATTTTTGTCAAGCTAATAATGTTAAAGTTCTTAAATCTCCTCCATACCATCCTGAGAGCAATGGTTTGGCGGAGAGGGCGGTGCAGACGGTGAAGAATGTGCTTAAAAAGTATTTATTAGATAGTAGAACCAAACGATTAAGTTTACAACACAAAGTTGATGATTTCCTTTTTAAGTACCGCAACACGCCCACTACTGCAACAAATTTAACACCGTGTCAAATGATTTTTAAACAACCAATTAATACACCAATAAGCATGCTTCAATTCAATAAAAAGTATAAAAATTTTAGGGAAAATATGGGAAACAAGAAGAGTCAATTCGAAAATAAGAGCAAAAGTAATGATAAAACTAAATTTTGTAATAATAGTGGAGCTGCTCCTGATCAATATTTTAAAGTAGGTGATAAAGTTTGGTATGTAAGATATGTCAATAACAACAAATTTAAAACTCCAGCTATTATTAAACAAAAGGTTGGAAAGGTCCGATATTTAATAACATTTGATAATCGAAATATTGTTTGTCATGGAACACAACTTCGTAAGATTACAAGTAAGAAAGTTCGATTTCAAAAACCAGTAGCTTACTACTTTTACAAAAAAGAAGATAATTCTAAAAATTATGATTCGGATACTGTTTTGATTTCGTCTGATGAAGAGTATCTTAGTTGTGAGGAAGAGGAAAAACATCCAAATCCAAAAACAACGGAACGTAGGTCAAAAAGGAAACGAAAGAGGACTTCATTTTATCGTAGTAATTACTAAATAATTTTATAAATTAATTAAAAATCATAAATATTTTTAAGAAAGGAAAAATGTTATGATGTAGATATATATATATATACATATATAAAAAAAAAAAAAAAAAAAAAAAAAAAAGTTTGTAAGATAAATTCAATAAAATAAATTATTTTAAGAAAGGAAAAGTGTAATGTATAAATAATGAAGTTTACTTAAGTTAAGTTGTCAGGTGTAGGTTAGTACATAGTTAGTATATAAGCCATAGTTTGTTTAAGCTTTTAGTTCCAGTATTTATATAATAAATCATTTAGTCTTAGCTCAACCGCTGCTCTGCTTTGTTCATTTTTATTTATCTCGGACATATTAAGACCTAATCCGTTTCTTGTCGTGGAGCGCTTCCTTTTAGGAATCTCTGCAGACCTAATTCGTTTCTTGTCGTGGAGCTCTTCTTTTCAAAGAATCTCTACAGACCTAATCCGTTTCTTGTCGTGGAGCGCTTCCGTTCAGGAATCTCTGCAGACCTAATTCGTTTCTTGTCGTTTAGCTTTTCTTTTTAAGAATCTCTACAGACCTAAAACCAATTATTGTCATAGAGGCAACTCTGTAGACCAAATATAGTTGCAATCGCTTCTTGTCCTAGGATAAACCCTAGAATCTAAATTATTTAAGCTATTTAATACTATGTATATTGTATATCGAATCATTAATTTAGTTTTATTATTAAGTCCGTATATGAAGTAACTTGTTAAGGATATTTTGATAAATAAAAAACATTGTTATTTCGGAGTTCAACACTCTTCAACCCTGAGTTTTCGCTTTCTTTGGGAACAACCCTGGACTTCGACGAGCCTACCTCAGCCTAAGTATAAAAAAGCATCACAATACCTAGATGAAAATTTAAATTTCAAAGCCTACTTTTCATGCAGGCATCCATGGTTCATATGGACTATGGAACAAGAGAAAAAGAAACACTTGCATTACCGAATTATTTGGTCATTTTAGTACAAGTCAAGGAAATATTAGCTGTCAAGTCAAAAAACAAATACCCATTATTTGATCATAATAGTATAACTTGACTTATACTACTTTAAGCACTCACAATTTTTTCTCATACAGTTATGTTACTTTGACCACTGCCTTTTAAAGTGATTTGTGTGTGCAATAGACTTATACTGCTTTTTCCAAAAATGCGCCATGAATTTTACAGTCGAGTGGTGTACTTATCTCTTTTTGAACAAAATTTGACTTGTACTCCTTCTACCGCCCACCTTAGTTTCTTTGTGCGAATCAGTGCATTGATTTTGGTCAACACTTCTCACTTTTTATTAACGGTCGCAGGGTATGCATTTTGTTTTGGACAATCAAATATAACATTACGATGATAGAGAAGTCCGACAATTCTGTCTATCAGTCTGTCTGTATCGGCACCTACAGCCTAAACGACTTCAAGCTTGGTACATAGTATTATGATGTCCTACAGAGGTGTTTTTGGAATTAGCATTCTAGCTAAAAAACTAAAGGTAGGTATACCTGCCATAAGATTTTTTATGAAAAATTCATTTTTCTCAAAAACGGCTAGTACGATTTTGATAAAACTTTTCGAATGGTGTTTTTTGAGTAAACCTTATGTTTTGGTTAGAATTAAATTTTCAGGAAAAGTCTTGAAACGATACCTCCCATAGGACCAGAGTTTTCATAACAGATTTCCTCGTAAACCACTGAACGGATTTCGATGAAAATCTTAATGTGAGAGCTTCTTTATAAACAAAATAATATAAATTCTTTAATTTTTCAAAAAATATAAATTTTGAGTTTAAAATTTTTTTTTTTTTAATTTTTGGTTTTTAGAAAATCGGTTTGTTTAAAATTTTAAAAATTTTTGTTTTCTGATAAGAACTTCAAAGCGCTATATGTTCACATATTCAAAAAAAATGTATAATATGTTTTCGAAAAGTTTTTTTGAAAAAGCTGGTCGAACGATTTTGAAAAAAAATTTCCTTAAAATTCAAAAAAGGAAAAGAAATCTGATGGCTTGCTTCATTTTCTCATTAAAACGATTTAACTATTGATTTTTCAATGATTAATAAAACTTCTTATGATTTTTTCAATGCTTTTTCCGAGAATCTGAAGCCCCAAGACCATTTTAACACATTAGAGCAAGTTTGTACGACCCAGTCGTGATCTTTCTTCTAGTAATTTGTTGTAAATTTTCTCCCACATTGGCATGTGTTAATGATTGTTGTTGTAAAGTACCTACTTCATTGCAAAACTAGGCATTTACATCGATGCGTTAAATTGTTTTCTAGTACAACTTACATAGAATTTTTGACAAAACCCTAATGTGAACTATATCCAACAAGATTAAGATTTTAATCATTAAGAAGGAAGTTTAAGCCCGTGGCCTGGCTCAGAAGTAGTTTTTAAATTTTTCTTAATACAAACTCTATATACTGCATTGATAAATTAAATAAAATAAAATCAACCAAGTAGAAGACTCAGCACTAATAATGGACTGTTGAATTATTGATTCAAAATAGCTTTGTATGGCCTTTAGTCCAACAAAAAATTGGCGTTTCATCCAGGAATCTCACTTTGGAATCATCAGTTGACATACAGTGAAAGAAACCTTGTCAATACGCAATTTTTAAATTTTTCTAGTACAACTTACATAGAATTTTTGACAAAACCCTAATGTGAACTATATCCAACAAGATTAAGATTTTAATCATTAAGAAGGAAGTTTAAGCCCGTGGCCTGGCTCAGAAGTAGTTTTTAAATTTTTCTTAATACAAACTCTATATACTGCATTGATAAATTAAATAAAATAAAATCAACCAAGTAGAAGACTCAGCACTAATAATGGACTGTTGAATTATTGATTCAAAATAGCTTTGTATGGCCTTTAGTCCAACAAAAAATTGGCGTTTCATCCAGGAATCTCACTTTGGAATCATCAGTTGACATACAGTGAAAGAAACCTTGTCAATACGCAATTTTTATTAGTGCTGAGTCTTCTACTTGGTTGATTTTATTTTATTTAATTTATCAATGCAGTATATAGAGTTTGTATTAAGAAAAATTTAAAAACTACTTCTGAGCCAGGCCACGGGCTTAAACTTCCTTCTTAATGATTAAAATCTTAATCTTGTTGGATATAGTTCACATTAGGGTTTTGTCAAAAATTCTATGTAAGTTGTACTAGAAAAATTTAAAAATTGCGTATTGACAAGGTTTCTTTCACTGTATGTCAACTGATGATTCCAAAGTGAGATTCCTGGATGAAACGCCAATTTTTTGTTGGACTAAAGGCCATACAAAGCTATTTTGAATCAATAATTCAACAGTCCATTATTAGTGCTGAGTCTTCTACTTGGTTGATTTTATTTTATTTAATTTATCAATGCAGTATATAGAGTTTGTATTAAGAAAAATTTAAAAACTACTTCTGAGCCAGGCCACGGGCTTAAACTTCCTTCTTAATGATTAAAATCTTAATCTTGTTGGATATAGTTCACATTAGGGTTTTGTCAAAAATTCTATGTAAGTTGTACTAGAAAAATTTAAAAATTGCGTATTGACAAGGTTTCTTTCACTGTATGTCAACTGATGATTCCAAAGTGAGATTCCTGGATGAAACGCCAATTTTTTGTTGGACTAAAGGCCATACAAAGCTATTTTGAATCAATAATTCAACAGTCCATTATTAGTGCTGAGTCTTCTACTTGGTTGATTTTATTTTATTTAATTTATCAATGCAGTATATAGAGTTTGTATTAAGAAAAATTTAAAAACTACTTCTGAGCCAGGCCACGGGCTTAAACTTCCTTCTTAATGATTAAAATCTTAATCTTGTTGGATATAGTTCACATTAGGGTTTTGTCAAAAATTCTATGTAAGTTGTACTAGAAAAATTTAAAAATTGCGTATTGACAAGGTTTCTTTCACTGTATGTCAACTGATGATTCCAAAGTGAGATTCCTGGATGAAACGCCAATTTTTTGTTGGACTAAAGGCCATACAAAGCTATTTTGAATCTTAAATTGTTTTCGGTATAATATTTAATGTCTGCAAGTTTTGGCATTTTAAAAATTAAATAAAGTTAAATTGATCTGAAAGTTCCTTGAAAGGCAAAACCGATTTTTTTTTTCAAATTAGCTAAATCCAAAGTGCTTTTTAGGGATGGAACTCCTTTTTATTTTACGATCGTTAGCTATTCTGCATTTGGTGCATTTAATGCTAGATCATGAGAAATGAAAAAAAAAAATAATATTATATGTGATGATAGATATATTTAAGGATTTTTTGGTAGCATTTAAGCTTTAAAAAGTTTTTTGTTTCCAAAATAGCCAGGTCAGCAAATGCTTTTCTACAAGAAATTGATTTTGGTTTATTGATTTTTTTCTAAAGGAAATGAAAATGGAATTTATAATAATTTTCGTGGTAAAGAGAGGTAGGTAAGTAGGTAGGTATATCAATTATCTAAAGATACACTTCAAAATCGGTAGGTATAGGTATACCAACCCATGTTACTGCTATATTAGGTATTAAAAAAAAAAAAATTTCAATCCAAATTTTACGGAATTGTTAATTTTTAGGAAACCCGAATCGAGGAACACCAAAGCTTTTTTTATTATCGCAACCCTTAAAATCACAATAAACCATTTTTGATATAAAAATTAACAATGAATCAAATTCACAACACGAAATCTGCGTATCGCAAGAATATTAACAAAAAAACGAGTTATTGCAAAACGGCTGGATTAAACACCAAATAGCTTTGGATTTAGCTAATTTGAAAAAAAAAATCGGTTTTGCCTTTCAAGGAACTTTCAGATCAATTTAACTTTATTTAATTTTTAAAATGCCAAAACTTGCAGACATTAAATATTATACCGACAACAATATAAGGCATCGATGTAAATGCCGAGTTTTGCAATGAAGTAGGTACTTTACAACAACAATCATTAACACATGCCAATGTGGGAGAAAATTTACAAAAAATTACTAGAAGAAAGATCACGACTGGGTCGTACAAACTTGCTCTAATGTGTTAAAATGGTCTTGGGGCTTCAGATTTTCGGAAAAAGCATTGAAAAAATCATAAGAAGTTTTACTAATCATTTAAAAATCAATAGTTAAATCGTTTTAATGAGAAAATGAAGCAAGCCATCAGATTTCTTTTCCTTTTTTGAATTTTAAGGAAATTTTTTTTTCAAAATCGTTCGACCAGCTTTTTCAAAAAAACTTTTCGAAAACATATTATAAATTTTTTTTTGAATATGTGAACATATAGCGCTTTGAAGTTCTTATCAGAAAACAAAAATTTTAAAAATTTTAAACAAACCGATTTTCTAAAAACCAAAAATTAAAAAAAAAAACAAATTTTAAACCCAAAATTTATATTTTTTGAAAAATTAAAGAATTTATATTATTTTGTTTATAAAGAAGCTCTCACATTAAGATTTTCATCGAAATCCGTTCAGTGGTTTACGAGGAAATCTGTTATGAAAACTCTGGTCCTATGGGAGGTATCGTTTCAAGACTTTTCCTGAAAATTTAATTCTAACCAAAACATAAGGTTTACTCAAAAAACACCATTCGAAAAGTTTTATCAAAATCGTACTAGCCGTTTTTGAGAAAAATGAATTTTTCATAAAAAATCTTATGGCAGGTATACCTACCTTTAGTTTTTTAGCTAGAATGCTAATTCCAAAAACACCTCTGTAGGACATCATAATACTATGTACCAAGCTTAAAGTCGTTTAGGCTGTAGGTGCCGATACAGACAGACGGATAGACAGAATTGTCGGACTTCTCTATCATCGTAATGTTATATTTGATTGTCCAAAACAAAATGCATACCCTGCGACCGTTAATAAAAAGTGAGAAGTGTTGACCGAAATCAATGCACTGATTCGCACAAAGAAACTAAGGTGGGCGGTAGAAGGAGTACAAGTCAAATTTTGTTCAAAAAGAGATAAGTACACCACTCGACTGTAAAATTCATGGCGCATTTTTGGAAAAAGCAGTATAAGTCTATTGCACACACAAATCACTTTAAAAGGCAGTGGTCAAAGTAACATAACTGTATGAGAAAAAATTGTGAGTGCTTAAAGTAGTATAAGTCAAGTTATACTATTATGATCAAATAATGGGTATTTGTTTTTTGACTTGACAGCTAATATTTCCTTGACTTGTACTAAAATGACCAAATAATTCGGTAATGCAAGTGTTTCTTTTTCTCTTGTTCCATAGTCCATATGAACCATGGATGCCTGCATGAAAAGTAGGCTTTGAAATTTAAATTTTCATCTAGGTATTGTGATGCTTTTTTATACTTAGGCTGAGGTAGGCTCGTCGAAGTCCAGGGTTGTTCCCAAAGAAAGCGAAAACTCAGGGTTGAAGAGTGTTGAACTCCGAAATAACAATGTTTTTTATTTATCAAAATATCCTTAACAAGTTACTTCATATACGGACTTAATAATAAAACTAAATTAATGATTCGATATACAATATACATAGTATTAAATAGCTTAAATAATTTAGATTCTAGGGTTTATCCTAGGACAAGAAGCGATTGCAACTATATTTGGTCTACAGAGTTGCCTCTATGACAATAATTGGTTTTAGGTCTGTAGAGATTCTTAAAAAGAAAAGCTCCACGACAAGAAACGAATTAGGTCTGCAGAGATTCCTGAACGGAAGCGCTCCACGACAAGAAACGGATTAGGTCTGTAGAGATTCTTTGAAAAGAAGAGCTCCACGACAAGAAACGAATTAGGTCTGCAGAGATTCCTAAAAGGAAGCGCTCCACGACAAGAAACGGATTAGGTCTGTAGAGATTCTTTGAAAAGAAAAGCTCCACGACAAGAAACTGATTAGGTCTGTAGAGATTCCTAAAAGGAAGCGCTCCACGACAAGAAACGGATTAGGTCTGTAGAGATTCTTTGAAAAGAAAAGTTCCACGACAAGAAACTGATTAGGTCTGTAGAGATTCCTAAAAGGAAGCGCTCCACGACAAGAAACTGATTAGGTCTGTAGAGATTCCTGAAAGGAAGCGCTTCACGACAAGAAACTGATTAGGTCTTTGGTGAAGCTTACGACTGCAGCAACCCCACGACAATAAACGGATTAGGTCTGTAGAGTTTCTTACAAAGAAGAGCTCCACGACAAGAAACAAATTAGGTCTGTGTTGTACCTTACAATGGCAGCTACCCCACGACAAGAAACTGATGGCCTAATGCCTTTACTTCAAAATATATTAAGGTTTCTGCTGGTATTTCCCGCAGCGTACCTTCGAGATCTCGTATTCCCGGTATTCTATTAAATAGAATCGTATACCAATGGCTGGGAGCTCGAGTCTAATTTTCCATACAAATGTTGCTTATATTTATGGAATATTACAGTAATAAGGAAGTGTGCATTATAACATTAAAGATAAAAAATATTAGTACTAAAATAATTCCTTCTGTTTGTTGGATGCTTCTGCTGGTTATTATCATATGTGTGTTCGGAGTTGGTTGGTAGTCCAAATCAGCGGTACGGGGCGGAGGGGTGGTCGGTTTTGCTCCCATAGAGGACAATTATTGTGTTGCGTCACTGGCTGGTCTCTGGTATACACTTAGCGTTGTAGAAAAATCGTCGTGGTGATTGTGACGGCGGTCGGTGGCGGTTGGTGACGGTCGGTGACGGTCGGTGGCGGTCGGTGATGATGGTCACTGGCTGATGCACTCATTATGGCGATCGGGGGCGGCGGTCGGTGGCAGTGAAGGAAATGTGTAACTTCGTTACAATCCCCCCTTGCTTACGGGACAAGGACTTTCTCGTCGAAAGTGTTGTTGTTTTTTTTTTTTTTTTTTTTTTTTTATATATTTTTTGTGTATTTTGCAGGTTTTTTTTTTCTTAATAAAGATTTTTTTTTTTTTTTTTATATATTTTTTTTCGGGGTTTTTTTTTTATGTGTATATATATTCTGTTTTTTTTCCTCTTCATTTTTTTTCTGTTTTCTTTTTTTTACGTTTTAATTTTTTTTTTTCTCTTTTTCTTTTCTTTTCTTTTTTTTCTGTATATTTGAAAAAAGGTCAAAATTTTTATTTATTTCATAAATAAAAAACATACTCTTAAAAGTAAAAAAAACAAATAACAAAAAAGAATTCAAAATATAATAAGTAAAGTTATTAATAAATTCTGGTCTTGGTCGACGTCGATAAATTTTCTTTGATCCCCGAATCGGAGCTCAGCCCTGGTCCCCTTCCTATTCATCAATACCAGGATTCGGCCCCACGGGCGTTGAATGCTGAACGTCCGGTAGTGTCGGCTCCCTCTCAACCTGATGCCTCTGAATGGGTAAAATACTCTGCTGGAGTGTTGGCTCCTTTCGGGTCGGATCGGAAGGGGAAATTTTCGAGTCGGTTCTTCGGTTAGTCGGTTACGAGATTGCCAAGTTCTTTCGGCCTTTTTGTGCCGCATGCGCACCTTACCTAAGCCTACTGCAGGTGGAGGCTTTGGTAAAATCGGCTGACTGGCTTCCGAATCATGGTTCGGAGTGTTGACGGGGCTCCTTCGACACTTGGTTCGGTGAAATACGGTTGAGCGTTGGCTTCTGGTTGACGGCTTTATTTTACGTGGTTCGGTCGGCTGTTGCATCCATGGGCCAGTGACAGACTGACTTGTGCTTTGGCGGCGGCGGTGTGGTGGCTTCACTTTCTTGACTTGAGGTGCAGGACACGCTCGGCCGAAGTCAAACGGTTTGATTTCGGGATAAGCGAGTGCAGCTGTCTCGGGCTGCGGTGCAAAACGATGTTAGGCTCCGGAAATTCCCTTTTTTTAACAGGGCGGGTCCGGGATCCATCGGAAAAATAAACGGCGGCTGGGGCGGCGCAAGTAACTTCGGCTGGTACTTTCTTCGGTTAGAGGTGGAATGACAACTGGTACTACTTGACCTCTGGTACGGAACTTGAATTGCGTGCACGGTGGTTATCGGGCTATTGATGATATCGGACGGCAACGGTTGCTTACCAGAGAGTGGTTTGCCCCCATGAATATTTGCACACCTGCGTTGTTCAGGAGAAGCATTCCCAACACTGCATCCTCGGCGAGAGAAGGAAGATACGTCACTTCGGCGGTCAAAGAAGTTTCGCCCAGTAAGAAGGTAGCAGTGTAATGCTCGGTCGTTACCACAGGTGCTCCATTCGCCATATGAATGACCTGGTGACACTCCCGCATAGGAAATCCTAGCTCTCGGAATACTTGTCTTAACGGCTATCCGACAAAAGTTTTGGTCGAACCGGTGTCGACCAGAGCCTGGTATTCTTGGTTTCCCACTCTGAGAGGGACGAAAAATCGGGGGTCTTGTTCGGGCGGGGCGTTCACTATAGCTACGGCTTGTCGGTGGCATGGGCAGTCCTTCGTTAGTCTGCCGTCTTCTCCGCAGAAGGAGCAGAATATCCGGAACGGTCGGTGGCATGCTTCCTTACAATGGCCCCGCTGTTTGCAATTCCAGCAGTGCGTATCGCGGTCGTTATGTGCGGGTGGTGGCTGTAATCGGGTTGCTGGGGGAAACTGGACGGTGGCTACGGGTATCGGGCGCGAGTTGCGGTCGTCGCTTTTTATGGCCTCAAACTCTTCGGCTAAATAAACCAACTCGTCTAGGGTTTCAAAATCCTTGCGCCGTATGTAATATCTATACTCCGGCCTCATATTGTCGAAGATCCTGTCAATGTTTTCGGTCGCCGACATGTGCGGATGCTGGTGTATTAAGTACTGGGCGGACAGGATGTATTCCTTGGCCTTTTCTCGCGGCCCTTGTCGTTTCCTGAATATCTCCTCTTCCAACCTGTGCAGGTATCGGGCGGGTGGAAAATGACTGATGAAGGCTTCTCGAAAATCTTCCCAGGTGAATAGACTATCCCTCTTTATCCTAAACCATTGCAAGGCGGTTCCTCGGAATATTTCGGGCAACGTTCGCAGCACGTCGTTAAGTGGGATATCGTAGCATCGGGTTAACTCAGTGAGCCTTTCCAGGAACTCCAAAGGGTTGCCAGAGGAATCGAAACGGAGTCCCCACTTGCGGACGGTATCCATTACTTCAGCTTCATAGCTGAGAGTACGTCGGCTTGAAGAAGGGGGAGTGCTGGATGCTTTGTATCTCGGGCGGCGTATTTTGAGATCGGTTCGGGCTGAGGGTTCGGCGCTGGTTTACCTGATCTGGGTTTTTGTGCATCGGTTGCGGGGCAGCTGGTGGTGGTCTAGGCGGTTGTTGGATCGGTGGCACCTTGAAGCTGGTTTCCTCGTATAGAGGGGCGGCGGTTTCCGGGGCTGGACTTATTCGTTCTGATTTCGGGCCGGTATTCAATGTTGGTGGTGCGGTGGGTTTTCTTAGTGGAGTTAGGTTCCGCAGGTGAATCGTTTTCCAACCTTTGCTCCACTACTTCTTCCCATTTCTCACAAAGGTTTTGGGTGGAGCCATGAGTTCGATGCTTTTTGAGATGTACACTCAAACGCTGGCGTAAATCTTTCACCCTCCCGTCTGTGTCCAGGTGAAGATGCTCTAGCGTCTCAACTAATTCAGATCTCTTCATGTAATGGATAAATCCCAGATTCTTTAGGATGTTCTGGTCTTCCATGTCGGCTCCCAGGCGGTTTTCTTCTATATCGTCCCCTGGCCGGTTCTCGCCGTCTTCGTTATCGGACATGTTGCGATGGACGGTTATATAATTCAAGCTGTATCGGCGGTTAACGGTGGTACCATTCGAAGGCTCCTGGTCGGTCGGCGGTCGGAGTTCGGTTGAGTCTTCTAAAGGTCCCTGCTCGGGCGCCAATTTGTGATGCTTTTTTATACTTAGGCTGAGGTAGGCTCGTCGAAGTCCAGGGTTGTTCCCAAAGAAAGCGAAAACTCAGGGTTGAAGAGTGTTGAACTCCGAAATAACAATGTTTTTTATTTATCAAAATATCCTTAACAAGTTACTTCATATACGGACTTAATAATAAAACTAAATTAATGATTCGATATACAATATAGTATTAAATAGCTTAAATAATTTAGATTCTAGGGTTTATCCTAGGACAAGAAGCGATTGCAACTATATTTGGTCTACAGAGTTGCCTCTATGACAATAATTGGTTTTAGGTCTGTAGAGATTCTTAAAAAGAAAAGCTCCACGACAAGAAACGAATTAGGTCTGCAGAGATTCCTGAACGGAAGCGCTCCACGACAAGAAACGGATTAGGTCTGTAGAGATTCTTTGAAAAGAAGAGCTCCACGACAAGAAACTGATTAGGTCTGTAGAGATTCCTAAAAGGAAGCGCTCCACGACAAGAAACGGATTAGGTCTGTAGAGATTCTTTGAAAAGAAAAGCTCCACGACAAGAAACTGATTAGGTCTGTAGAGATTCCTAAAAGGAAGCGCTCCACGACAAGAAACGGATTAGGTCTGTAGAGATTCTTTGAAAAGAAAAGCTCCACGACAAGAAACTGATTAGGTCTGTAGAGATTCCTAAAAGGAAGCGCTCCACGACAAGAAACTGATTAGGTCTATAGAGATTCCTGAAAGGAAGCGCTCCACGACAAGAAACTGATTAGGTCTTTGGTGAAGCTTACGACTGCAGCAACCCCACGACAATAAACGGATTAGGTCTGTAGAGTTTCTTACAAAGAAGAGCTCCACGACAAGAAACAAATTAGGTCTGTGTTGTAGCTTATAATAGCAGCTACCCCACGACAAGAAACTGATGGCCTAATGCCTTTACTTCAAAATATATTAAGGTTTCTGCTGGTATTCCCCGCAGCGTACCTTCGAGATCTCGTATTCCCGGTATTCTATTAAATAGAATCGTATACCAATGGCTGGGAGCTCGAGTCTAATTTTCCATACAAATTTTGCTTATATTTATGGAATATTACAGTAATAAGGAAGTGTGAATTATAACATTAAAGATAAAAAATATTAGTACTAAAATAATTCCTTCTGTTTGTTGGATGCTTTTGCTGGTTACTATCATATAAGTGTTCGGAGTTGGTTGGTAGTCCAAATCAGCGGTACGGGGCGGAGGGGTGGTCGGTTTTGCGTTTTGTGTTATCTGTCTCATTGCTTAATTCTTTTATATAATGTTGTTCGTCATTCTCCCAAATTCTAAATATTAAATTGCAACTAAATAACCCAAAAGCAACAAATTAAAAAAAACCAAAAAAAAAAATATCATTCCAATCAATAGCCCAATAACTTAATTCTTACGCGCCGCGCTCACAAAAAAAAAAAAAAAAAAACCCCAGTGCATAAACTGTGTGTGATTCAAAAAACAACAACAAATCGGCCGCAACAAACAAGAAAAGAAAAACATAAGCGAGAGCTACAGTACGTTTGCAACGAACTGTTGGATATTAATTAATATTATTGGAAATTAATGCATTATACGACTTTTGACGGAAACGCCCCTTAAAAGTGGGCGTGTCTTAAAAATTTGAAGCACTAACTGCACTTTTTTCAGTATTTAGGCATATGTGTTAGACTACAGCTGAATCGAGTAGTTTTTTAACAATCTTACCCGTACAAAGGTATTTTACCAAAATCACGCCTTTAAAAGTGAGCGTATTGAAAAAATTTACTAAAGAAAATGTAGAGATATATTTCTCAAATAACGAACGAAAGGAAAAAGGTTTAAATTAAACATTGGAAATGCCTTAAATTCTTAAGGCTACGTTTTTCGTTCTTTCATGAAAAGTAGGCGTAAGCCACGCCCAAAATTCAAAAATTTCTTTTCATACACAAACCTTTTCGTTTCTATTAAGAGACGCAAAATTTTGGCTTGCGGATTAATTATAAATACCGTTTATTTACAAAAACAATTTTTTTATAGTTTCTAATGAAAAGTGGGCGTCAGCCACGCCCAAAATCAATTTTTTTGATTTCATACACAAGATGTTTATGTGCCAGTAAGACCCACAAAATGTAATGTTTTTTTTTAATATAACAATTGTTATTTTATAAAAACAATATTGATGGTTTTTGTATGAAAAATAGGCGTAAGCCACGCCCAAACTGAAATATTTTTATTTGAATGGAAGAAAGTTTACCTAAAGCTTACGTGTGCAAAATTTTAGCGTTGTGCTTTTATCGTAACTGTACAAAAAAACATAATTTTATTTTATTAAATTGAGGTTGTTCAACAAAAATGGCGATTGTGGGCGTGTTTGTGGGCGGATTTTAACGGTTCAAGAACTTAGCCTTACTCTTGAACCAAAGATTATATATACCAAATTTCAGCTTTCTAGCTCAAAAATTGCGACCTCTAGAGAGTATACATACGGACGGACATGGCTAAATCGACTAGGCTTTTGATTCTGAGTCAGAATATATATACTTTTCTATACCTAACGGTATTATTTCTCTATGTTACAAACTCCACACCAAATACAATATACCCATTCTATGGAATAGGGTATAAAAGTAGCCCCAACCAACCCAAAATAAAAAGTGCATTGCTAATCCAATCCAACAACAAATATATCACAAGTGCGCGTAAACAAAATTCAGTGCCGTTGTTACCTAGCATTGGATTAGCATCGAGCGGTCCCTTCTTCTTCCCTCCCCCTTCTTAAGACAGCCTATCATGGCTTCGGTTGGCACATTCAAATGTGTATACAGTATACACGCATTGGAGGTATCAACTGAAACCATAATAGTAGACGAATGTATTAATAGTTCCATGTAGATTTCCAGGGGCGAATTGGGAACATATTGACATGAAGGCATAATTACTCATGTTAATGTGTTTTTTTATGAAGTCTTCTTGGTATCTGATTTGTAATTATTATAGATTAATTGTTCGTTATTGGTTTTCACTATATGTTTGTTTCTCTTAATGGTGGGTAATTTTAGGGTCGATTATAGCAACATTCGGGGGCTTAGAAAGAATTTCTATGCCGCGTATGTCCATACTGCTACGTACAGGCCAGCTGTTTTGGCACTAAGTGAAACCCAAATAGGTGATAATTCTGATCCGTTAGAATTTAACCTACACGGGTACAGCTTAGTGCCATTATTCTTTTCCTATCACGGATTAGCCGTATACGTTAGAAATGACGTTGCTTACCAGCTTCTACCACAATATGGTCAGTGTTCAAACACAGACTTCAATTTCATGTGGTTTAAATTCACCGTACAAAAGAACGTCATCCATACATGTTTTATTTATCGAAGCCCAAATCTGGACAGTAACTTGACTTTTATCGAATTCGATGCACTGTCTGACTCCATCCAAAGAATTGTTTCCCTTTATCCTCGCCCTGAAATCGTTGTTACGGGCGATTTCAATGTCTACAATTCTTCGTGGCTTCGCTATTCTGGTCAGACAACACCCGAAGGAAGGTATGCTGAGTTCTTCGCTGAGTCAAACAACTTGACTCAGCTTGTCGACGAGCCAACACGAATCCCTGACATTGCAGGTCATTCCGCATACACCCTAGACTTGTTTCTTACCTCTCATCCTGATAAATACACGATAAATGTATTATCGCCCCTAGGCACGTCGGATCATTGTATCATATCAGCAAATTTTCTCGTGTTCCAACAGTACAGTTAAAGAAAACATCCCTAAGAGAACCGTATGGCGATACGAGAAGGCCAACTGGGACGGTCTCAATGATTTCTTCAGAAACTTTAACTGGTCACTATGCTTCCTCGATAGTGACGTTGACTCCAGCGCTGATATGATAACAAACATTATTCTCTGCGGGATGAGACATTTTGTTCCGAATAGAACAAAAAGTATCAAACCAAAAGAGAATTCATGGTTCGACTTGAGCTGCAAAGAGGCTATCAAGGAGAGAGAAGTAAGCTTCCGATGTTATAAAGCCAACCCTTCTGAGGAAAACCGGAAAAAGTTCAAACAAGCTAGAAAGACCTGTAATGCTCACATTCAAAGAACCAAATTTTTGCATGAACAAAAAATAAGGCAAAAAATACTACAATGTCCCAGTGGTAGTAAAAATTTTTGGTCATTCGGAAGAAATGTACGTAACTCTACCACGTCTTCGGTTCCGACGCTCGTTGAAAATAACACTCCTGTGGTAAGCTCCCAAGCGAAAGCAGATTTATTTGCAGCAAAGTTTGCTGCTAATTCAACGCTACCCCAATGTTATATGACTCCTCCTGTACTTGAGAACGTGAATGGTTTTATGGGACAAATCTTCTTTCGCACTCGTACAGTTGCAAGAGTACTAAAAGATCTCAACATACACAAATCCGCTGGCCCGGATAGTATTTCTCCCATAGTTCCGAAGAGGTGTACTTCCACGCTGGCAAAACCACTGCGTAAGCTTTACCATCTTTCCTATTCTACAGGTCTCTTCCCGAGTGGATGGAAAACAGCATTTGTCCAGCCCATCCCAAAAAAAGGCGTATCTTCATCCCCCTCAAATTACCGACCAATTGCACTGACTTCCCTTCTTTCCAAGGTCATGGAAACTCTGATAAACTTTCAGATCAAGAAATATCTTGAGAAACGGAAACTTCTTAATGACCGGCAGTACGATTTTCGTAGCAATCGTTCCACTGGTGATATGATGGTATATCTCACCGAACAGTGGAACAAATCTTTACATCATTTTGGAGAAAGTATGATTATTGCACTTGATATTTCTAAGGCATTTGATAGAGTTTGGCATGAAGCTCTTTTATCGAAAATGCGTGCATTTGGCATCGATGAACCCCTCCTTCGATGGATTAGAAATTACCTTTCGGACCGTTCAATTCGCGTTGTTTTGGACGGTTTTCAGTCTGCTACCCACAAAATAAATGCTGGTGTGCCCCAAGGCTCCGTTCTGTCTCCGACTCTCTTTTTAATCTTTATAAATGATCTCTTGTCTAATACTTCTAATCCACTAAATTGTTTCGCTGACGACAGTACTCTCAGCTTTTCATACTCGTTTCCAGATTCACATCCATGTCCTTCGGATGTGGAACTGCAACGAAATCGTATGATAAGCTCATTAAATTCCGATCTTGACAGCATTGTCCAATGGGGAATCATCAACTGCGTGGAATTTAATGCTTCAAAAACTCAATGCTGTCTTCTGTCGTTAAAGCATAACCTACCCCCTATGCCACTGTCCATGAGTGGCACTTGCATTGAGGAAACAGATCAGCTCTGTGTTCTAGGTATGTGCATAACAAATCATCTTCTGTGGAACGATCACATATTTGACGTAGCCAAAAATGCCGCAAATTGCTTAGGTTTCCTAAATCGATGCACGAAATATTTTCCCCTTCTGATCTGGCTATAATCTACAAGGCATTCATTCGCCCGAAGCTAGAGTACAATTCTCATATCTGGGCAGGTGCCCCTGTCACTCATTTGCGCCTCTTGGATAGGATTCAAAAAAGAGCCTTAAAATTGATATGTGAAAAATCCATTACCGAAACATTTGTTTCACTCGAACATCGCCGTAATGTTACTTCTATAAACAGTGCTCCAGTGAAATAGCCAGTTGCGTTCCTCCCTTGAAACAATTTCCCCGTAACACCCGCACCGCAAGGAACGTTCATCAATTTACCCTTGAGCCTAACTTCGGACGTACTGTTAAGTATAGAGACTCTTTTTTTAGCCGCACTACAAGAATGTGGAATGCTTTACCCGGCTCGATTTTTCCCTCCCATTGCGATATACAGACATTCAAAACCAATGTGCACCGACACTTCCTTTTATCTTCTATCCACATTTCCTGAACGCTCGCACTGTGTTAACTCATATTAAGGGTATTAATAACCCCTTGTGTGCGGGCTCAAATAAAAAAAAAAAAAAAAAAACACTGATGATGATGTGAATAACCTTCCCTCAACCAGCAATGATTTAAACCAGCCCAATGGTTTTGATAGTGATGTTTCGCTTAAAGATAAAGACTACTTGCCTGATTCGTCTTCTTCAATCTGCGATGAAATTAATGAACACTCAACCAATGTTAATGAAAATACAGAAAATCTGGATAGGCCACAGCTTTTAAATAATCCGGCAAAAAAATTTTCCAGAAGAACAAGAGCAGAGAGGAAATTGAAACGATGTACTGGTACTGGAGAGGAATATGTTGACGTAAATGCAAAATTGGTAAGACAAAGACAAATGAAACCACTGCAGAATTGTCTTAAATGCAGTGAAAAAATTCTGGAAAATGTAAGGCAACAACGTTTTGATGAGTATTGGTCCTTAGCAGATCATACCAAGCAAGTTGGATACTTAACAAACTTGATTGATACTTCTGCAACTAAGGTAACACGGAAAAAAGAAGGTGTTTCAGAAGAAAATAAAAAAAATAGAAATACTACATGTCAGCCAAATGTTTGTTAAGAATATCATTAAAAAAAATATGTTAACCATCTCGGGAGTTCCACAGCAAGACAGGAGAGGACTAAGAAGTAACAATAAACTTTCTGACGACACCATTGCAAGTGTAATAGAACATATACTTTCATTTCCGTCCTATGAATCACACTACACAAGGCGAGCAAGTAAGAAAAAATATTTGCCATCTCACCTTACTATACAGAAAATGTATTCTTTGTATTGTGAAAAAATATCAGCTCCTGTATCAAGGAAGATTTATTCCAGAGAATTTCATAACTTAAATCTCAGTTTTAAAATTCCACAAGTAGATACATGTCATACATGTGACACCTTGATAATGAAAATTAAAATTGAATCCCAGATAGACCTGAAGGAAAAATATACAAATGACTTAAAAACACACCATGATCTTGCGGATGCAGCCTTTAACTCCAAGCGAATTGATAAGGATCGAGCAAAAACCACACCAACTCTACGAACTTTTGTTTTCGATCTACAACAATGCCTTCCCACTCCCTATCTTAAAACATCTGTGGCATTTTACAAACGTCAACTATGGACTTTTAATCTGACTATCCATAACCTTGGAGGGAATGATGTTAAATGCTTTATGTGGCATGAAGCAGAGGGAGGACGTGGAGCTAATCAAATAGCCACTGTATTATATGAGGAGCTTATAAATTTGCCTGATGAGGTCGATCACGTCGTACTTTATTCTGATGCATGCGGTGGTCAAAATAAAAACTCCCATGTTGCAGCTATGTTTCTTACGGTTATGCAACATAAAAGTACATTGAAAATCATTGATCATAAGTTCATGGTCAGTGGCCATAGCCATATGGAGTGTGACATAGATCATGGACTAATTGAAAAAAAAAAAACCGAATACCCTATATCACATCCTTACGACTGGTATCAACTTGTGCGAACTGTTGGGGAAAAAAAAGTTTACGATTAATGAAATGACGCATGAGAACTTTTATGATTATGCATCATTATTGAAGTCCACACTGGTTTTAAGGAAAAAGGATTCGACAGGCGAGCTTTTTAAATGGCAGAAAGCAAAATGGTTACGATACACTCGGTCACCTGGAATAGTATTGTACAAAACAAGTTTGAGGGAGGATGAACCGTTCGTAAACGTATCTTTCTTAAGACGAGGATATCCGGAGCCAGCACTACAACCAAAAAAATTGTACACCGATACCTTACCTATTTCAAAAGAAAAGAAAAAGGATTTAATGAGTTTGCTACCCCTAATAAGACCTGAGTTTCGCGAATTTTATATAAATCTGAAAACTGAGAAGTCTGCAGTAGATTCACTTCCAGATATAGAAGAATTTGTGGAAGATGACTAATATTATAATAGTACCTACTTTTTCAGTATTTTTCTTTCTTTATAAATAACTACTGACTTTAAATAAAAACTGTTTGTTTTCATATTTTGCTATGTTTTTTATTGATTTTTCTAGTATAAGTCACTTTTAGAACAAAATATTAGTGGTCAAATGAGTATAAGTCGCTTTTTTGCCTTTACTACTAAATATTACAAACTCCGTTTTCTATTTCTGAGCTCGGCATACAAATAAAAACTTACAGTTTGATTTAAAAAAAATCAAAAATTGAAAGTTTTATAACGTTTTTTCTCTCTACTGAAAAATTGCAATTTTTGACATATAGGTACTCCTTCTACCGCCAACCTTAGTATTTTGTGTCATTTACCCAGAATTGAATAATTCCAATTTTAATTAATTAATTATTCAATGATAGGTACCCACTACCCAGTATCCCATACCTACTCATCTACACACAATTCCTGTTTTGTTTTTATTATCTCGTCGGACGAAAAACCTGTTCTAACGGCATAATTTGTGGTGCTGTTGAAACTTGAAACATGCAACAAAAAAATCCAAAAAAGGATATTATGTATGCCTTTCAAAAAAAATTGCCCCTTTTGGCTAAGAGGTTGCAGAAAATAATAAACTTAGGCACAACCCTTATTAACTTTAGAAAAAAAAAATCATACACTTTTTTCTCGCAACACCACCATGGCGTTCGAGCAATCGTCGGTGCCGCTTCTATTTGTAATTATTCAATGGTTGCAATGAAAGAGGATCTATGTTAACGCCATTAATTGTGGTGATAATTTCGTGAACTACAACTTTATAAGTGTGAAATTTTTGTTCAAAAAAGGTAAAAAAGATACTTTTTTAAAATAAGATAGTGAAGTGATTTCAAATGATATAATTTTTCTTTAAATTGATACAAAAAAAAAAATTAAAAAAAAAATGGAAAAATAATAACAAAACGATAAAAGCTTTACCTACTTAAAAAAACCAGTGAGTAAGTTGACATATTAAATTGCAATTTAAAGCACATAAAAAAATAGAAAAAATTAAAATGTTTCAATAGCATACTTCCAAATTAAACAAATATTATTATAATTATTTTTATTTACCAAAATTGAAATAAATAAGCGGTTTTCAAAGCGTACCATATGAAAAATATGATATTTTTTGTTTTGGGTCTTCCTAGACCGGTAAATTAAAAAAAGTAAATATTTATCGATGTTCATGATAGCATCTAGTTTCAATGGTATTAAAAAAAATTATCTTGGTCGACTTGGTTGAACATTTTACAAACTGCGCTTGTCTAAAGAAAAAAAAGACCCCTTGGTTGACCTCAATTTTATTATATATATATATAAAAAAAACATTTGGTTTCAACATCAAATAAAACTTATTTATTCTGATTAAGAAACTGAAGCAAAAAAAAAATAAAACAAAACTTAACAGAGGAAAATTAATAGGACATAATAATTTGTGTCATAATTATACGAAAAATTTATAGTTTTTATCTTTTGAAAGTATAAATATCATGCTAAATAATTATTTGATAATAAGCATATCTGCTCACATTTGTTGACTAATTAATTAATTTTATTTCATTAAAATATCTTCTCAAATGTAGGAGATATATTAAGTTTTATGCACGCACTACCCTACATTTACATGGGAGACCCACCTTTTAGTGAAAGACTAACCATTTATTACAATTAAAATAAGTTTTATTTATTCATTAGATTCACAACAATTCATATATTCTTATAACTTGAGGATTTGCGATATTGAGATGTTTTTGCCTCACAGACGGACGGATAGCGAAAGACTGAAAAGAAACGCATCTGCATCTTTATTCTTTAATGTCGCTTTTGTATGTGTGTGTGCAATGTCGCTTCTGCAAACAGTGTTGCCACAAAACTGACAAAAATGGAAATCAAAAAAATAAATACTAATATATAAAATAAATAATGAATGAACGTGAAAAAAATAATAAGTACTAAAACGGACTTAAAACTATTCAATAAATTTAAATATAAAAAAAAAACATAAAAGGGAATATAAGATACTAATATTAAACGAAATTTAAAAGAAAGGACTAAAATTACAACATATGAGGATTCCTGAATGCAGGACGCATCATAAAAAAAACTTAAACTTAAACTAAGCAAACAAATATATTATTTTATTTGTCTTAAATTAAACCTTTTTTTTTTTGTATTTTTGTTTTTTTTTCTTTATAAAGGACACTGAAAAAGAGCAAAAGAGGACCAAAAACAAATAAAGGATCGACAAAAAAAAAATAAATATTTAAAATATAGCGCCCCAAAAACGGCCTTCGGGTATACCAATCCGCCCCTGTAACTTAACCCTTTATGCAATGGTGCACCTTTTTGTGCTGGTACTAAAATAAAAAAAAATAAAAACGCGTCTGACAACGACCCTACCTAAAAGGAGCTCACTTTAGGCGTATGCTGACGATTATCTTTTTAGTGTTCGTAACCTTTGATTTCGGATACCGGGGTCTTGTGGTAATACCACCAGACGGGCAACCTTCCAATTTTATGTCGCCTTTCACTTTTTCTTCTTCTTTTACTATTTTGTAGTTTTTGTTTCGTTTTTACAAATATATCTAAATTAAATCTACCATTATTTAAAACTAATCAACAAAATATTACGCCAAAAAAAAATCAAGGAGAAATAATATAAAAATAATTAGAAAATATATAAACTATTAATAATGCCGCTTTCCGCCTCTTTAAGTTGCTGTAAGATGGGTAGGTTTTATCAGAAAAATTCAAACATGGCTACCCTTTTGGTTAAGTGTTTGCACTTGTTAATGTCTTCAAGGGCATTGATGTAATTTATATAGGTATATAGGTACTCTGATTGCTGGTCGTAGTTTTTTTTTGTTCTTACTTTGAAAACGAAATCCGCCTTCTTTGGCGAAATTTTGCTGCTCAACGAAAAGGTCGGCGGCCACTTCTTGTATTTTATGTATTTATATAAAAAAAAAACCTACCAAACAAAAACTAATCACTCACCCCTTTTTTCACTTAATTCAAGTTTTGAATTTTATGAGGTGTCACTCGTTACTTTTATTATTTCTACTTGCCAAAAAGGTAAAATCCGCGCACTGCCTATTAAGATATTTAGGACTTTTGTTTGAATTTAAAAAAAAAACAACGACTCTAATTTGGCCACTGGATATGCTTTTGTCTAGCAACCCGCTCCAGCCTTTTCAACCATCAGTTTTTACTCACACATTTACTACTCTACGGGTCTTTGATAATTCGAGCAGAAAATCTCAGCAACGAAACCATCTCATCAAACCTATCTCGCTCTACCCAGATCACCCCCTCAGTTTCTACTGTCTCCTGATAAGCACCTAAACGTAGGCTTCAGATATGGATATCCCGATTCCTTTTGTAGCAAAAACCCAAACCACGTTCAGAATATCCCTTTCTATTAACTCGCTCTTACCCGTTTCATTTTCCTTAATTTGTTCTTCGTTCACCTACTCATCTCATCTGCTCTTCTCTCGATTCTTCTATTATTCCCCTTATTATCGCTGATTTGGGAAATTTTAAGGGGAAAAAAAATCCTTCCCAACCTCAGTATCATCCCTGACTACTTTCTGCCATACCATTTCGTTTTGACAGCGCTTGCGTCAATGTGACAATTCAAAACACATTTCCATTTCAACATCAGCAAGCATAAACATCTTCAACAATCCTCGTAAGTATTCTTTTAACTACACATTCACACATTGAATAACACCCATTTCATACAAACATATATTTCTAATTAAACTCTTTTACAGGACGCAAACATTTTCATCAATTTCTCATCTCCAGAACCAAATCATCATCAAAACAACCATACGCAAGGAGCAGCAAAAACTTTTTTTTTCTTTTCCGAACAACGCACAACAACAATTCATAGTCCAACACAAAATCTTCACCAACCATGAAACGCTCCAGCCAATCTCATCCACATCATTCGCAAGTACACAATCTTAATATCAATTCTCCCATTACATTCATTCTACATTTCAGATTCCTAAACGCAACAGACACGTCATCAACATTCAGGTTGTAAAAAAAACATGCATACCATACCCAAAGAGGATATATACCTACATAGAGTCCAATCTTGTGCCTTGTTTTGATTTTGCCTACAAGCTACAGCTGTCATATTGTTCTTTTTGTTAAACATGTGTGTGTGCTACAACTGTCATATTGTTCTTTTTGTTAAACATGTGTGCGTTCACACCTTACTACTTACCTCATCGTTTCTTGTTGTTGTTTCACACGGCCAATGAATACAATAGGAAAGCGACCACGAAAATTTTAGCAGAGGAGGATGGAACGTAGGAAAGATTGGACTCTATGTATATATCCTCTTTGCCATACCCCACACTCAACCACAACACTCTTTCATATCCCATACATTATCACCATCAATATTAATCATTCATTTCTTTCAGCACACCATAAATCGCATCAGTTCCTCGTTCCCAGTACCAATCACTTCAAACAACAACATTCAGAGATCAAGCATTCACAACATTCCTTACGCGCAACTCAACTACCTCCCCACGCATGCACAAAATAAGACGCCATCAGCAACAGGAAACGCTACGGACCATTCAACAACATCAAGCAAAGCAAAAAAAAAAAAACATCAGCAACACATTCACAACCACATAGGATCAATCACGAACTCCAGGTAAGTCTCCTCTAATGGTTGACTGTCGGAATACCATGGTGCAGCCGACGCGGTGAAACATATCTGTTGCCAACTGGAAATGGTGATGGTGAATGTTGTACCGGCCATCGCCTCGTCTACAACACCGCCTTCCGGCAGTCCATTCCCATTTCGAATCTAACGCTTATTTTTTTCTTCGACAGGGATCCGCAACAAAGCACCTGATCTGGAGCGTGCCTGCCGAACCAGAAACGGTGAGAAGATACCATCACTAGGACTACCGTGGGGAAGACCACCCACAACAACAAGCCGTGCATAAAACATGGGTCAGTTTACTCTTTCCTGCCTGTCGTAAGCTAATGTATTTACTATCATTTACCCTTTCTGACCTGTAATTTTGTTTCTTTACAGCTATCGGTCGTGAATTTACACTGCCTAGGATCGGCTACCTACTGCATCAACATTGGGTCACCCATTACCTACGTCGCCGTCGTGGCGATTTCATAATGATGTGTTTCTAATAGCCCTAACTGCTTCTAATGATGAGTAAGTTATACCCTATATTATTTAAAACAATATGCACGATTCCATTTATACCTAGTTTTAAGGTTTTTCTCTATCACCCTTACTATGTATCGGGTCTTGAGAAAAAAAAACATTTAAACAAAATTAATATGCAAGCGGAATGATTGTTTTATCGCTTTTGGGTTCTTTTTGTTGTTCCTCCTTTGTTTTTGGTTTTCAACACCTTAAGTTTGTCGAGCGGATTGTTGCATCGGAGACAACTTTTTGCGGTTCTGTTTATGTATTCCCTGTTGCTCTATCTTTATACCGTTTCACTTATTGTTTCATGTAGGATGATATGGATATGCAAATACCACATCAAACGAAAAAAAACTTTTCCAACGCAGACATAGTAAGGTACCTTACTTCTGTGCGAAGTAAGCGTAGGTGTGTTGTTAGACAATGTGAAGGGCAGGTAGTCCATTACTACCTTTCTTCTCGTGTACGTCTCCACTTTTTTTTTTAGCGTATCGGTACTTATATTGCAATTTGTACGTACATAATTTTCTTTTAAATCTGAGTAGGTAATGTACCTATGAAAGAGGTATGAAATTTGCAACTTTTGTTTGTTTTTCTGTATCTACTCTCCCAATTGCTCTAGACTTATTTTATCTGTTTTATTTTTAGGTATATATATTGCGGACGGACATCGGATGTAACGATTTCGTTAAAGACGGGAGAAGAAATGACTTGAGAGGTCTCGTTAATCTTTTTGGATTTGTGGGTCAAAGCTTAAGTTTGTCCCTCTACGCATTGGTGTAGGTCAGGTCTGAGACGAGGACAAATAAATCAACTCAACGAGAACGAAAGTACAAACACCACAATTGCCAACAAATACATAGACAGGTACACTATGTATATGGATTTTTTTTTGGACATTTTCACAAATATATCACATACATATCGTTTTGTGAGTCTACCTACTCGTATTGCACTATTACCACAGACAATGAATATACAGATGTCTCATTGCCATACAAGAAAAAGGGCTCAAATATTTTTTCAGCGGACAGACTATCAACGGACAAGAAAGCTCTTTGTCCGCTCATTTTTCATAATAAAGTAAAGCACAGAAAGCTCTTTCAACTTGTTCTGATTTTGTCTGTTCATCTTCATATTTATATCTTTTCCCTCTCGCTTTGTAGCTTAGAAAAAAAACATGAGGGGAGAAAATAGAATGGAAAAAAATGTATAAGTCAAGAGTGAGTGCAGGTATCTATTATGCGATTTTGCATGTGCATGGACTTTCCTTGTCTGCTTCCGTATTTTTTTACTTGTTCAGTATGCCTACACACAATTTTTTTATGAATGTACGTGGATACCGATAGATAGATATAAAAACTAAAACCGCCAAAAATATTTCTGTTGCGTTAACTGAGTGAAGACGAAGTTAGTTGGTTGAATAGAATGCTAATAAAAGTGATATTGTTGTGTTTTGAAAGATTCAAAGTAAAAAACTATGATCTACTGATTTTTTTTTTTTTTGATAAATGCATATCGGTTTACATTTTAAAACTTTTAAAATAACAAGTGTTGAAGTGTTAAGACAATATATTGAATTGTCTGCTGTGGTTGTGTTATGAAATTTGGTTTGATTTTTATTTATTTTGGCTTATAATATACATATGGTACCTATATATTTGGATTGTTTCATTCATAGGTACCTAAATACATTATAATATATTCTATTATATTACAATACATTTTTTATTATATTTTTGTACATATTTAGTATTTATATTTTATTTGTTTTCTTCTGCGTTACCTGTATTTAAACGTACCGTTTTCATTGGTTCTATTTTTAAGACTGGTTGAAGGTTGGTTGAGTAATTTCACTCATTATCTAACCACTTCCTTGTCTATTTACTAACCAAGTTAAGATTTTCAGCATTAATTTTTTTTAAAGAAAAAGTAGAATGTCTTATAAAAGAACAAAGTGTGCAATTGCAAATTGTGAAGCAACAAAAAATGTGTTTCCAGATCTTAAACTGTTTTCTTTCCCTAAAAAGGGATCTGATAAATACCATGAATGGTTAGCTTTAGCAGAGGACCACATAAAGTCTTAAAAGGCCTTTCATATGCAGCAAACATTTTAAGAGTTGCTTTATTGGAAAAAATAAACTAAAGTTAAATGCTTATCCGTCTCTATATTTAAAAAGTAATGAAGAAATATTAAAAATTAAGGAAAATATATCTATGTCTGGGGATGATTCCGTTTTTTTCGATCCAAGCAAAGCAACATAACATATTTAAAACGGAATGCAATATTTAATTCAAATGAAGCTACAGCTGAAGATTTAAACTTAGCTTCAAAATTATTACCACAACAAAGTTTTAGTGGTGACGTTCAATTCAATTGTACAAATTGCGAAGCCCATATAAAAAGGCAATCTTTTTATATAAAAAGAATTGCAAATCTAACAAAAATTAACAATAGCTTGAAACTAAAAATAAAAGCACTTCGAAAACCGAAAAGAAATGTGTACAGGAAAATTCGTCGCCTACAAGAGAATAAAAAAAGTCTGCAAGTAATTGCAAAGCAAGATATGCAAGACAAAATTGACTTTCTACCCAGCTTGAATAAAAATACAAGAACGTTTGCGAAACTTATTCTTTCTCAGAGTACAAGAGAATACACAGAAGAAGAAAAGTGGATTTCGCAGTGTATTTTTTTTTTCGTTCGTCTGCGGGCTACAATTTTTTGAGAGATCAGCTGGGATTACACTTGCGTCACCAATCTTCTTTGCATAGGTTGATTAGTATTAAAAGCCTTTCGCCTGGGTTAAATAAAAATGTTTTAGAGGAAATAGAGAAAATAACCTCAACATTATCCGCAAAAGAAAAAGAAATTGTTCTCATTTTTGATGAAATGAGCCTTCAGACGAATCTGGCTTACCATAAATACAAAGATTTGATTGAAGGTTTTGTTGATTATGGAAGAAATCAAAGATCTAATATATGTGCTAAATCAGCGTGCGTTTTCATGATTCGAAGTGTATGTGGGAACTTCAAGCAAGTCTTATATCATGTCATTTGTCCAAGTAATATCCCTGCACAACAACTTGAGGTTGAGGTTTATAACTGTCTTGATATATGCGCGCAACTAAAACTAAATGTAAGAGCTATGTTTCGGAGCTCAGCACACAAAAATAGCAAAACCCAATTAGAAAATAAAACACCATATTTTTTATAGTGGAAAAAGGAACATTAAAAAACCACTTCAAACGTTTATTCTTTCCGCACTCTCCATGTCTTTCCATGGCTACAATTCGTTTGTGACTAACTTTCGTTAGATTTATTTAACTTGTTCGAAGCTTTTCGAATTCGAAAAGCTTCTCTTTTGATACAATTCAAAATTCTTTACAATCATCGAACCCGAGAGTTGCCATCTCTCGGTGTTCGATACAGTCCCGGCGAAAACCTACGGTTTTCCACCCTTTCGCATTTTATTAATAATCTTTCCTACAAGTCTGAGCAAAAATAAATTAATCTTAATCTATCTTACAATCTCAAAATCTCTACTCCGTTGGCAGGATGCAGATCTTCTGCACCGGTCTTGTCAGCTGGTTGGTTGTGGTAGTCACGACTACGTTCCTCACCAGTCCGTCTTTGCTCTGAATCAATTTAGAAATACGTCCCAACGCCCATGCCGAGGGCGGGAAATTCTCACTCTTCATTATGCATAGCTGTCCTTCTTTCAAACCATATTTCTCTTTCCGCCATTTCTTTCTTTCCAATAGAGTAGTCAAATACTCCTCTTTCCATCTTGTCCAAAAATGTGCAAGCATAGTCTTTCTCTCTTTCCATAGTCTTACTCCATGCGTATTTGGTAACTCGCCTGTAGCAAATGGCAGAGGGAGCACCAACGGTTCGCCAACCAGAAAATGTCCCGGCGTCAGCGCCTGCAGATCATTTGGATCGTCGCTGATGGGATTTAGCGGCCGAGAGTTCAAAATGGCCTCTATCCCTGTGAGCAATGTTAACAATTGTTCATACGTCAAAACCTTTGCTCCTATTACTCTTGTCATGTGGAATTTCATTGACTTGACTGCAGCTTCGTATATTCCACCTTGATGTGGAGCCGCAGGTGTCATGAACTTCCACTCTGTCCCCTTTCTACCCAGGAAGTCCAGGGTGTCTTTCGTATGCCAAATCTCTTTCGCTCTTTCCAACTCTTTCGCAGCACCGACAAGGGCTGTACCATTGTCGCTAAAGACTCTCTCACATCTGCCTCTGCGTGCAATGAATCTTTCATAGCAGGCAATGAAGGCTACAGAACTAAGATTTGATACTATATCAATATGTATTGCTCTGGTCTTGAGACAGACAAAGACTGCTACCCAGCATTTCTGTCTTATTATCTGTTGACCAGCTCTGTCTATCATCTTTATCTCAAATGGTCCAGCATAATCTACTCCAGAGTGTACAAAAGCCTTTCCTGGTGTTACTCTTTCCTCTGGCAAATCAGCCATCAACTGTGTTTCGAAGCGATGGTTGTAGCGCACACATACCAAGCACTTGTGTAGAAACATTCTCAATTCGCTCCTTAGCCTCGGAAGCCAAAATCTTTCCCGTATGTGCTGCATCATGACCTGTACAGCTCCATGCTTTGTAGCTCTATGAGCACTATCCATGATCAGCCATGCTAACCGTGAACCCTTGGGCACGATTGCTGGATGTCGTCTTTCATATTTCATCTCTGCTCTTTCCAGTCGTCCTCCAACCCTTAGTATGCCTTTGTCATCTAGCATGGGCTTTAAGGACTCTATGTCACTTCTTTCAGGTAAACATCCGTCTTTTCTTAAATATGTAATATCTTTCCCGAAATGTCTTTCCTGTTCTTTCCGTAATATGTAATCAATTGCCTGACTCTTCTCAAGAGATGTCAGTTGAATACATGTCTTTCCAGTTCTTTCCTTCTGACGCTTGGAGCGCCTATATCTCTTTCCATACCTTCTTTCCTCTTCCTCTCGTCGCTTGGCCCTTGCTCTCAACGAATTAACATACCGAAAGATAAAGCCTATTATATTTATTGCTCTTTCCAATGTGTGTGTATATTCAATCACTGATACACTCTCTCCGTCTTTCGTACGTATCGATAATGGTTCTGTGAATTTCATTATCGCAAGCACTCTCATCTCATCCCTCCCCCCATCTGCAACATTTGGCACAAAGTGTTCAGATTTTCAAGTGGATCGGGGTTGCTGTAGCCAGTCTGGTCCATACAGCCAAAGTTTGTTATCGACTAGTGCTGGAGGCTTAACCCCTCTGCTTAACAGATCGGCAGGGTTGTCTTTCGTACCTACGTGCCTCCATTTTCTTACTTCGGTGTTTGTTTGTATGGATGAGACCCTGTTCGCTACAAAGGTCTTAAGGCTGCAGGGCAATTTGTTGATCCAATGCAGTGTTACTAAAGAATCTGTCCATAAGTTGTATTCAACGTCTTTCCAATCCATTGTGGTGATCACATTGAGGATCAATCTTCCTAAAAGCTCCGCTGCGGACAATTCCAACCTAGGAATTGTTACCGTCTTCAACGGGGCCACTCTAGTCTTTGCTACGAGAAAATTCGTAGTAATCTTTCCATTCGGACATTCCGTCCTGACATAGATGACAGCGCCGTATGCTTTCTCTGAAGCATCGGAGAAGCCATGTAGTTCTTTCTGAACACAAGGAGATGTACTTAGCCATCGATCGATCCTAATATTCTCCAAGTGTATTATGTCTTTCCAAAAGTCTTTCCATCTTTTCTGTAGCTCTCCTGTCAATTCCTCACCCCAATCAATGTTCAATCGCCATATATCTTGGATGATGATCTTTCCTATTATCGTTGTTGGCGCTATGAATCCATTCGGATCATATAATTGCGCAATACAACCGACAATCTTTCTCTTTGTCATTTGCTCTATCGCCGGTGCCTTCACTACAAAGGTGAATTGATCTCTTTCCAGGAGCCATTTAAGCCCCAAAATCGAAGTCTTTCCGTCATCTTGAAATAACACCGATGATTCCTCTTCATCATTCATGTTCTTCATTAGAAGCCTGGAATTGGACTTCCACTTTCTCAATTCAAATCCTGCACCCTTGAGTACAAGATCGATCTCTTTTGATAGCGTTGTTGCTTCTTCTATGGAATCTGCACCCGTCGGCGTCGTGCAGTCATCCATGTAAAAGTCTTCCATTATCGCCTTTGCGGTCTTTGGAAACTCTCTTTCCGCGTCTTTCGCGCACTGTACAAGTGCTCTTACTGCATTGTATGCTGACGAAGTCATCCCGTAGGTAACGACCGTCAGCCAATACTCTTTCAGTCTTTCCTTAGGACTCTCTCCAAAATATCCTTTGCAAGTCCCATTGCTCTTTCGCCACCTTTATCATTCTGAACATCATTTTTATGTCTGCGTTTATCGCAATCTTGTGCCGACGAAAACGCATTAGAGTCTCAAATAAGTCTTTCTGTAACTTCTCTCCATTCATCTGTATTTCATTTAATGAAATACCCTTGCTTGTCTTACAGCTAGCGTCGAAAACGAACCTAAATTTCTTCGTCACACAATGATGAGGTATGTGATAGACGATCTTTCCTTGGGCTTCGCCTTCCACCGGCCTCATGTGCCCTAGTCTTTCATACTCTCTCACGAAATCTATGTACTTGCCCATCAGTTCGCTATCACCTGACAGCTTTCTTTCCAGCGCGAAAAACCTACGTTTCGCTACAAGTTCTGTGGTCCCTATGTCTTTCTCATATTCTTTCAGTGGAATTGTAACTATGTACCTTCCATCTCTATCACGCTGATATGTCTTGATAAAGTTCTGTTCCACTAGCTCCTCCTCTTTCGTTCTCGTGGAAGCGAGCCCAATATCATCTAATGACCAGAACCTCTTGAGCGCTTCGTGCAGCTGATCGTTGTCTATGCATGCTACCAATACTTGCTCATTGCCTTCCTT
Organism: Platycheirus albimanus; assembly: GCA_916050605.2. Taxonomy (NCBI): domain Eukaryota; kingdom Metazoa; phylum Arthropoda; class Insecta; order Diptera; family Syrphidae; genus Platycheirus; species Platycheirus albimanus. Next base: position 133,556,998 of record OU696696.1, on the reverse strand, counting down.
GTCTTTCAATCTTTCCTGCTCACCGAGAACAATCTTTCCAAAGACGGTATCCATGCATAGGACACCTGATTGATGCTTTCCTTCGACTGAGACCAACATCTCTGCTAGGAATTTGCACCCGAGCAGGAGATCGATTGGCCCCTCTTTCCAATAGTGAGGATCGGCTAACAGCGATTCCTCTAATAGGCCTCTCTCTATCCCGGTTGCATCGTGTCTCAACTGCCATTGGCTTGCCTTGGGCATGATCCAAAAAATCTGTTCAATCGATAGGCTTGCGTCGAACCAAGGGCAAACCTTGAGAACGACTTGTTGCTTGATGTGACAAGGTACTCCGTCAAAGCCGATTATTTGTCTTGTCACTTGCCTTCTTGGTAGCGACAGTCTTTCCCATAATTGATGACTAACTAAGTTAGGTTGAGCCCCAGTATCCAGCAAAGCTCGGAATGGCCCAACCTTCTTTCCATCTATCCATCTATCCATCTATCCATCTATCCATCTATCCATCTATCCATCTATCCATCTATCCATCTATCCATCTATCCATCTATCCATCTATCCATCTATCCATCTATCCATCTATCCATCTATCCATCTATCCATCTATCCATCTATCCATCTATCCATCTATCCATCTATCCATCTATCCATCTATCCATCTATCCATCTATCCATCTATCCATCTATCCATCTACCCATCTATCCATCTATCCATCTATCCATCTATCCATCTATCCATCTATCCATCTATCCATCTATCCATCTATCCATCTATCCATCTATCCATCTATCCATCTATCCATCTATCCATCTATCCATCTATCCATCTATCCATCTATCCATCTATCCATCTATCCATCTATCCATCTATCCATCTATCCATCTATCCATCTATCCATCTATCCATCTATCCATCTATCCATCTATCCATCTATCCATCTATCCATCTATCCATCTATCCATCTATCCATCTATCCATCTATCCATCTATCCATCTATCCATCTATCCATCTATCCATCTATCCATCTATCCATCTATCCATCTATCCATCTATCCATCTATCCATCTATCCATCTATCCATCTATCCATCTATCCATCTATCCATCTATCCATCTATCCATCTATCCATCTGCGCCGTCGGCGTCAATACTAAACCTTTCCTTTACCTATCAATAAAAGAATTTGAATACGATATTTGTGTCTTTTTATTGTTTCTTTTAAAGTTGTCCCATGAGGCTAGACTGCTCTCATTGGATGCGGAATCTAGTCTTTCTCTTCTCCTTCTTTCCTCCAGTCTTTCTCTGGTGACATGCGGGCTCTTTTTCGCGGCGGCATGTCTAGTCAATCTCTTTTCGGTTTGCTGTCTTTCGTTGATGTCTTTCGTTTGTGTTGCTCCTGCACGCGGTAGGCTGTCGCTCCTGCCCTCTGCAGATCTACCATCGGACAGAGCATGCTATTATGCATCTGCCTGCCTGGGCATCGGATGCACGGTCGCTGGTAACAATCCTTGGTGGTGTGCCCCAGCTTCAAACAATTTGGGCAAAGTCCTTTCTCTTTCACCACGTTACTTCTCGCCATGAGATTCAAAACCTGGAACTCTGGGCAGTTCCAGATTGGATGATCGATTGATCTCGACAGACGTTGCATGGCATCTTCTTGACTATGTCTTTCTCATTAGGTCGGGGCTGCCTAATACCCGACTCGGTCTTTCCTAGCATCTGTCTCGACTGCTGCGATGTCGATGGCCTCTGTCCTCGTCTTTCCTCTTTTGTCTTTCGTCAAGTCTTTCCTCTGTCTGTGACAATAAAAGAAACAAAATCAAATGTAATTTGAGTTGAAATAAAAAGGAACCTGAAAAAAAAAAAAAAAAAAAAAAAAAAAAAAATAGTTGTTGGCTGTGTCGTTGATTTGTTTTTGTTGTGGTCTAATACGCTAGTCGCACAGCCGTGCCTTGACTGCAAGACCTCTATCTCTCTTTCCTATATTGGTAACTCGCACCATTGTGCTTTGAGTTCCGCTCTTTCCGTCTTTCATTTACGACAACTCGCACCATTGTGCTTTGAGTTTCGCTCTTCCCGTCTTTCATTTACGACAACTCGCACCATTGTGCTTTGAGTTTCGCTCTTTCCGTCTTTCATTTACGACAACTCGCACTATTGTGCTTTGAGTTTCGCTCTTTCCGTCTTTCATTTACGACAACTCGCACAACTGTGCTTTGAGTTTCGTTCTTTCCGTCTTTCGCATGTAATTAATTTTTTAATTAAGTTTTTTAATTTAAAACTCAAAAATCGCAAATAACCAACCCATCAACCACTCAGCGTGTTTACTTTACACCCCCCCCCCCCCCCCTATCTTTCACATACACACCACATACACACATTTCTCGTCCTCCTTCCTGCTCTGAAATCACAAATCACACACACACACAAACAAAAAAAAAAAAAATATCCTAAATCACACGCGAATAGTTGGATTGTTGGTTTTGCTCTTTTCTATATTTTTACCAGCTAAAATTGTCCTTACGACACAGCACAACACTTATTATAATAATTATTTTATTCTCTTACCGGTTTCTTAGGTCTTTCCTGTTGTTTTTGCTTTTGTCTTTCTCGTAATTTTTCACTTTAAATCTTTCCTTTACTCGCTTTTCTGTCCGTTGAACTTTAATTTTACTTTCCTTCACAATATGCACTGCTTGATTTGGGAATAATTGTACGTTTTTTATATTTGGGTTTGTTGTTTTCCCTCTTTGGGTTTTTTTTTTTTATGGAGGTCTCACTGAGGCTAAAACTTTTAATCTTTCGCAATCGGCGTACGACAATCGAAAAAACGATGCTCGTTGCAATGTAAAATAAACTCCCTTATTTACTGTGCCGCTTGGCATAGCTCTTTCTCTCTCTCTCCTTTTTGTCTTACCCAACATGCGCGTCCGCAATTTTTGCTCATGATTATGTACGAGCACACAAAAAAAAAAAAAAAAACAACAAACCACAGAAAAAAGGGTATATGCGTCGTTGGCTTAGATTCGTCGCCACAGCGCAGGTGCTCATTTTTTGTCTTTCGTTCGTTTTTCCCTTTTGTCGTGCGCTTGTGTAATAAACTCGAGGGAAGGAAAAAAGAATTATATGTTGATTTTGTTCGTCGCGACAGTTTCGGAGCTCAGCACACAAAAATAGCAAAACCCAATTAGAAAATAAAACACCATATTTTTTATAGTGGAAAAAGGAACATTAAAAAAACCACTTCAAACGTTTATTCTTTCCGCACTCTCCATGTCTTTCCATGGCTACAATTCGTTTGTAACTAACTTTCGTTAGATTTATTTAACTTGTTCGAAGCTTTTCGAATTCGAAAAGCTTCTCTCTTGATACAATTCAAAATTCTTTACAATCATCGAACCCGAGAGTTGCCATCTCTCGGTGTTCGATACAAGCTATTTGCTGCGATCAAGGACCTACAAATAGAAGTCTGTATAATAAATTAAACCTGGATGAAACAAATTTTAGCTTTGTATACAAACAAAAATCCATTTATGGAATGTACGATATTCCTCACCTTATTAAAAGTGTTCGTAACAATCTTATGAATTACAATTTATCCACTTTTGACGGAGTTTTTAGTTGGAAAGTAGTCGAATACCTTTATAACACAGAAAGATTTAATAATACTAAAGCATGTCCAAAACTAACATCCGCACACATTGATCCAACAGAGTTTCAAAAAATGAACGTAAAGTTAGCCGCACAAGTTTTAAGTAGATCTGTAGCTCTTGGAATTGAGGCTTTAATAAAACTAAATAAATTTCCGGTACACATAGCACAATTTGCAAATCCAACAGCTGAATTTATAAGCAGGATAAATAGGCTTTTTGATCTTCTTAATGGAAAACCAGCAATTAAAATGGGTGACAAAAATTTACTTTTTATGCAAGAAATGAAAATGTATGTACTTAACATTGAACCAATAAACGCAAGAAGCAGAACCTTTTGTTTCAAAGGATTGGCCTTACCTATTGAAAGCTTATTAAGTATACAGGAATCATTATTTATGGATCATAATGAATTATATTACGTGTATGTAAACAAATTTAATCAAGATCCATGAGAAAACTTATTTGGAAAAAAAGAGCTCGAAATATTAATAAATGCAATCCAAGTGCTTCCGAATTCGGCTCCCTACTAGCCAAAGTTATAGCGATGAAGTTTGTATTCAGCTCAAAGTGCTCCAACTGCGAAGAAGAAGATTCAGAATATCTAAAAGTAGATTGGAATGCCATTTTACAGAGTGATACGAAAGAACTAATATCGATTGCACATGAGCTACCAAAAAGCGAAGACATTGAAAACTTGGAAAATGACATGAATGTTAATAACACTATTATTTCATCTTCCGAAGACGAGATAGCAGTGAAGGTACCGGAAATTAACGATCTTGCTACTAGATATTTTGCAGGCTATTGTCTTTTTAAGTCATTAAAGAAGCAAAATCAGGTCTGTGAACGCTGTGTTCAAGAAATGTCCAAAGACAAACAAAATTTCGAATTAACAGAAATATTAATAAAATTAAAAGAGTACGAAAATTCAAGAGAAAATACAGTACTTTTATGGCCTTCCGAAATTTTTTTTTCAAGTATGCAGCCTTCATGTACAAATATTTTCGACTCCTTTTGTATCTAAACTAAGAGAGAACATTATAAAGGAATGCATTACTGCAACAAATAGATACTTTCCAAACTGGTTCAATAGCCCTGATAAATGTTATGAACATAAAATTGATATCATTAACTTTTTAATAGAGGTTTTGCTCTGGAAAAATTGTAAATGGGTTATTGATAAAAAAGACAATAAGAAAAGAAATCCTAAAAACAAAATAAAAAATTGCAAAATGTAATGAATGCTTAAGAAGTTGTAACACTAAAACAGATAATGATTAAGTTGGTGGTTGGGAGGGTGGGGGTCGATATCCTGCCACGTCCTCGTCCGTGACCCCTGGAAACTATTTAAGCAAATGTGATTAAATAATAAATAAGATGAGATCAATGCAAAAATAGATTCCTTCATTAATAAAATCAATAAAATCTATTTCTATTTCTATTTTATGATTTCATCCATATAATTATTCACCTTTGCTTAACTAGGCTAAGCGCAGTGATAAATATGTAATATTCTATATACAGGTTAAAGTGCTTTATTGAGTTCTTGGAACTTAACCACCATTTATCTTTTCGGTTACCAACTGACAATGTTTTGGTCAAAAATAGGCTTTAAATTTTTTCGAGTGTGTCAACACTAGGAAATTAATAGTTTCCATCTGGGAAACGTTTCTAAAATATTATTAAAAATCAAAAAAAAAATTGTGTAAATGTATCTAATATTTTTTGAATTATGAAAGACTTCTCTTGTTCAAAGTTTGACTGAAATCGGTTGTGAGCTTAACGAGACAAATGTTTTCTTTTAAATCTTAAATTTGTAAACTAAATTTTTTCCTTAACATGCAAAAACTTAAAGCGCATTCGAAACGTTGAGAAAATAATGAAAATTTTTCAACATTAACTAACTTAACTGCGTTTAAGAAAAAGTCGCAGAAGAAAAATCTTCTAATCTTACTTGATTGATTGTTGAAGAGTCGAATAACTTTAATCCAGTAAGCTGACTGTTTAACTGCCGGACGATCAAACAATAGCTCTAAATCAAACAAATTCAATTTGTGATTGGCAGGTATATACCTACCTATGGAAATTTTTACAAAAGACTTTATTAATTTTTCGGATAAAAATACGATTTTTGTGCGGAATTTTCACCAGAAAAATTAATACATCGTTGGCTTAGAGTAAAAACAGCTAAAAAGATTTTGCCATTTTTTACAAAAAAAAAACTTCACAATAAAATTCTTCTTAATAGGTATTTGAATTACCTTATCCAAAAGCAGCAAATGATTTTGCACCCCTCTGAACTAAACTCAAAAGAATTGGGGAAAAAATTGATTTAGTTGGTTTTAGTAGAATAATCGACAACTCAAAAATCGCGCGATTATTTTGTATACTTATTCATTCAAATATTCTTTAAAATCAGTTAAAATTCAATTTCCCTAGGTTCTTTGAATCGCTCAAAACAAAACAATATCACTTGTTTTTGCGGTTTTTTTGTGCCTACCTACCTACTTTTCATTCATAACAAAAATGTCTTGTTCAGACAAATGGGAAAAAAAGGCTAAAGCAGACATTGAAAATCCATGCACACACATGCAAAATCGCATAATAGATACCTGCACTCACTCTGACTTATAAATTTTTTTCCATTCTATTTTCTCCCCTCATGTTTTTTTTCTAAGCTACAAAGCGAGAGGGAAAAGATATAAATATGAAGATGAACAGACGAAATCAGAACAAGTTGAAAGAGCTTTCTGTGCTTTACTTTGTTATGAAAAATGAGCGGACAAAGAGCTTTCTTGTCCGTTGATAGTCTGTCCGCTGAAAAAATATTTGAGCCCTTTTTCTTGTATGGCAATGAGACATCTGTATATTCATTGTCTGTGCTATTACTATTACTAATATTGCACTACGGTGTTGGTTGCCCATTTGATGGGATCACAGATTGTATATGGATTGCGTTATGAGAGTAGAACATTGTATTGAATAGGGATGTGGAAGGTGAAGTTGTGTTTTTGAAGGTCGGGTTTGGTATCGTTTATTAGAAGGTGGCTCTATTTTGGTTATAGGAGGTGGTTTTAGATTTTTGTTTATTCTTTCTCTGAATGGAGTATTGCACATAGGGGGGATTTTGTTGCATTCACAGGGGTTGTTTCACTGTTTATTTTGAAAAAAAAAACAAGTACTATTTTCGTGTTTCGAGATGGTACGCAGGTACTCGTAGTGTTATCACAGATTTCATTGTTTTAGGTCTTTTGCATGGAAAACTCCAATTTTCTTCCCACTTAAGTTTTCTAATTCATACATGTTCTTGACTATCGACCTAACAATTCGACACTTAATAAACTTTGGACATAGTTTCGAGGCCAGGTATTTATTATTATTATTATTATTATTATTAATCTCTTTATTTTTCTTAATAACATTTACAAATATGTACTTAAAATTAAAGAACAAAAGATATACAAGCATGGCTAAAAGCCGTCTGCCGTTTATATTTCTACAAAAGACCTTGTGTGAGAAAAAAAATAGAATACATATTTTTTTTTTAAACAAACTAAGGAAAATAAAAATAAATAAGAATAGCTGACGCAGAATTAGAGTCTATATATATATATTTTTTTTAATTAATTGCAGGCTTTAAGTTTGACTAAAACAAAATAATGGATTTATAAAACAAAAACTATATAAATTAAATTACAATTTAATTGAAATTTCCTTTTTACATTTTTATGTTATTATAACAATTTACAACTTGTGAGATAAATTACATAAAGCTTAGCGAAATCAAATACAAAGGGTTTAAAAGAGTTGCAGTATGTATAGTACAAAAGAAAAGAAAAAGGGCTTTTAGTTTAGCTAAAACAAAATTATATCAGAATATAATCGTAATGATTTATTCAAAGTAATTTACGTATGTGTTTCTATAAGAAAATGCTTGAGACACAAACTGAATAAGCAGTTTCCAACCACCCCCTCCATTCAAAATCCACAAACATTCCTCTAACGACAAAAAACTCTTATTGAAATGTAGACGACGGATTTCTTGCAAAATAGGACATAATGCTAGAAAGTGAAAGATGTCTTCGGTTTGATTGAGACTACAAAGTGTACAATTGGGTTGCATATCTGTTCTATGTGGCCTATATGAAAGCTCTAGCATCTCTGTGCGAACTTTAAATATCAGACTTATTTCCGCTGCAGTGAATTCATCCCGAAAGTAATTCGCATCTCCCAAACTAAGATTAAGTTTGCTGTATGTTGATCTCGACAGAGAATCCCTAGCCCAATCGAGAAACGCTTGAAAAATGTTGTCATCGACAATGGAGATGCAGTCGTAAAATGAAGACCTCCATGATTCCAAATTATCCAATCTTAGAGACAAAGGGAAGTTATTTGCCAAGGACAACTCATACCAATCTCTAAAAGGGGTGTAACCACATTGCAAAGATACTAAGAGAATTCTTTTCTGCAAATTATTATTAGGTCTATGCATTACTTTGATAATATAGTCTGCATTAGCCTTTAAATTTCTGAGGAAAATTTGGGGTAGACCCGATTCGACATGTATAGCATACGAAGGCGTGTTAACAGGGAGTCGAAAGATACGTTTAAAGAAGTACATTTGAATCGTTTCAACTTCATTCAACTGTTGGTACCCATAAACTTCGTTACCGTAGCAGAAACAGCTTTTGACGGTTGCGTCATACACTTTAAACTTAGAAGCCGGGTCAATGAGCCTATTATTGAAAAAATTTGCCCACATTGAGTTTATTGCTGATTTTGCTTTAGCCAGTTTATCTTTAATATGAACCCGAACATTTAAATTGTGTGTGATTGTAAACCCCAAGTATTTAAACTCTTTTACTACTTCTAAAATAGAGCCGTCCAAAGTCCAAGTACGGTCATTTCTTGCAACTCGATTTTGAGATCTAAAAACCATGATCTTCGACTTAGCGGTATTGATTTTGAGGTCCCACATGTCACAAAATTGTTTCAACTTGTTGATTTGAAGCTGAAGCGTCACAGGATTATCAGTTAGTATGACAAGGTCGTCTGCATAAAGCAAAACTTTAATTACCACATTTCCAAAAGTTACACCCCCCGGAATATGATCTTCTATGTCATTTATAAATAGGGAAAACATTAAAGGGCTCAAAATGCAGCCTTGCGGGACACCTGTATCACACCGGAACTGTTTTGATTTATTTCGAGGCCAGGTATTTGGACGAGTCACTCAAGATGAAATTTCTTCGAAATACTTCTTGTTGCGTGACACAACGAACCGAGCGGCTTCGCACATTGTAGGTCTTTGCACTTTTTTTATTGGATTTCAGCATAGTTTCTTTAATTTTTTCTGTAATGCACTGCAGTCGGCTCTGCCTAGGAATGTTAAGTAGTTCACCATCCTCAATCCCGTTCAACTTTTGAGCTAGTTCATAACTCTTGCCGTGTGTCATCATGTTCATACCAAAGAGTGCAAAGTATGGAGCGACACCCGTTGACGCGTGTACAAAACTCCTCAACGCACAGGCAATATCACTAAGGTGAACATCCCATTCGCGTTGATCGTCCTTCAGGTACGAACGGATCGGCGATATCTAACAGTGTTTTATTCACCCTCTCAGAGGCGTTTGATTGAGGCGAATAAAATGCGGTTTTAAAGTGGCGAATTCCATATTTCTCTAGCAGATTCTGAAAAGCTTTTGCTAGAAACTGCTTTCCATTGTCCGAATGGATTACCTGAGGTACTCCAAACGCATTAAAAATCTCGTTTATCAAAAATTTAATTACGCTACTAGTGTTTGCCGAACGTAAAGGCTTTAGGAAAATGTATTTGGAAAAATGATCGAGTACCACAAAAGCAAAGGCATTTCCGGTTTTAAAATTCGGTTCGAAGACCTACATTGCTTACAAATTTCACATTGGGCAATGTACTGACGAATTTGAACCGTCATATTCGGCCAGTAAAAGTATTGCCTTATGCGATGCAGTGTCTTCGCGATCCCACCATGAGCAGCTTGCGGAAGTTCATGAGTGTTTTTAATAATGTCCTCAGTCAGAGTCGAAGGAATCCAGAGACGCCAAGTATGATCTATGAGGGATTCATCGCCACCTACAGGAAGTGCTCGTTTATACACAAAGCCCTCATCGATCTTCGGATCTGGAAGTTCCTCGGGATGATTTTGAATCGTAGTTATCAGGTCTTGGTATTCCTCTGATTGAAACTGTTCTGACTCCAGGTCTACTAATGGGACCACCGTGGTCATCTCCAGGCTATCCAAATGTGCCCGAGAAAGAGTATCTGGCACGACATTTAGGGTACCCCTTCGATGTTCTATGTCAGGTCGTTCATTCCCATTAACCACTTAAGACTGGAGTGGTTGGTGATGAGCCTGAAGTCCATTCCTTCGACATAGGGCTTGAACATTTTCACTGCCATGACCGCTGCCATACACTCCTTCTCGGTCACACTGTAGTTTCTTTGGCAAGAGTTAAGCTTTTGGGAAAAATATGAAATCGGGAACTCTTCGTTTTCATCGTTCTTTTGGAAGATCACCGCCCCAATTCCAGATTCGGAAGCATCACACTGGATGTAAAATTTCCTCTTGAAGTCATAATGTGTGAGCATCGGAGCTGTTGTCAGCGCAATTTTAAGTTTATCCAACGCTTCTAACGCCTCTTCTGTCATTTGAAATTTTGCATTTCTCTTTTTCAGGGTGTCTGTCAGGGGAGCAGTCAAGGTGGAGAAATCGTTAATAAATCGCCTATACCACCCTACCTTGGATTTTTCGGGGCTTGGAAATCCACCACTGCTTCGACCTTTGAAGGATCGGCCTTCATTTTCCCACCACCAACGATGAAACCCAAATATCTAAGCTCTTTAAAGCAAAATTTGTATTTCTTGACGTTGATGGTGAGATTGGCTTTTCTTAAACATTCGGCTACCTCCTCCAGCAGGCAATATGGGTCTCGAAGTCCGGTGCAATTATCAGCAAATCATCTAGATACACGAAAACACGATCTCGTAATCGTGCAGGAATAACCTTGTCCATTAGACGACATAACCTCTGTGCTGCATTACACAGCCCAAAAGGCATGACCGTAAACTGGTACAAGGGTCTTCCCGGTACCGCACACGCAGTCTTTTCTCTGCTCTCTTTCTCCAACGGTATCTGCCAAAATGCTTCCTTTAGGTCTACACTACTTATAAAGTAGGTATCCAGCAGACGACTGAGGAGCCCGTCGATATGAGGAAGGGGATTGGAGTCCTTCTTGCTAACTGCATTTACCTTACGAGAATCCAGGCAAAAACGATACTTTATGGTACCGTTTTCTCCTGGCTTCTTTATAAGAACGACTGGAGAGCACCATGGACTCTCACTTTCCTCGATAACGCCGAGCTCGAGCATTCGATCTAGCTCTTGGTACAGGATGGCCTGCACCGCTGGAGAAACGGGATAGTGACGCTGCTTAACTGGGATCGCGTCTCCCGTATCGATGACATGCTCCATAAATGACGTTTTTCCGAGGCCATGACGATCGAAATCAAGAAACTTCATCTTGACTGCTTCCAATTCGGACATTTGATCAGGCGAAAGCTGGTGAGAGTTTGATCGGTCTTCGGTCTCCTCTGGAATTGAGACGGAGCTCACTATGTTTGGTGCTATTTCGAAGGCCTCCCAAAAGTCGACTCCGAGATAGAGTTCCTGATCCAAACTAGGAACCAAATACAAAATTATATCTCGCGTTCGATTATTGTAGTCGATTGGAACTTGAATATTTCCAATAATCGCCTGGTTTCTCCCGTCCACTGTCTTTACTTTAGATTTGTAAGCTTTTATTGAAATATTCAGTTCTTTAAGTAAAGCTTCACAATTTTTCCAAAATATGCTAACACTAGCCCCACTTTCTAACAATCCAAACATTTCTTTTCCTCTTATGGATATTTTGGCGTATGGTCTAGGGTCAGTGTTGGAACCAATTACCGTAGCTAAAATATTTTTTTCCTAGCTTGTTTTCTTTTGTTGAACCTATCGCGTGTTTTTAAAATTTTTTTTGAGGTGCTAATCTTAATACTAAATATTCTATTTCTAGCTTCGTTATATTCCCTCCATCTTACATGCAGAGGTTTTCTAATTACTATATTTCTACTAACTACTCCATATTCTTTTTCTTTATTTTCTTTTTCTCTACGCAATATTTTTAAAACTTTCTTTTCTTTTTCCACATTACCAACTATTCCTGCGGATTCTGAGGGGTCTGCGTCGAACGTGACTCCCCCACTGCTGTCGCGTTCCGTTGACGGTTTTCCGGGTGACAATTCCGACATTGAGAGCAAATCACCCCATCTTGGCCGCATCGGTAGCAAAACAAACCTTTGGGTGGCAGACGACAATCCTTGAAGGAATGGCCCTGAACCCAACAGTTGAAACAGACAAGTGGCCTGGACTCGCCTACCTTACGTGCATTCATCGGACGTGCATTTGGATGTTTTTATGCCGCTAGGTGTACGTCCTGTAGTTCCGGCTCATCGCCTACCAACTCTATCTCATTGGCCATATATACCTACCCGGTGGCCTCTGAGGTCTTGGTACCTCACGATCTCGCCCGGAGAACATCGTCTCCGCATCTTTGCAAGCCACCCGGAGATGGTCCAAAGAGAAAATCGACTGAGGATACACTAGCCTGCCTATTCGCTCATTCAGAATCTTCTTCAGGATGCGCACTAGCTCCACTTCCGGTATCTGCATCCTGAGTTGAGACTTCAGTTTTCCTATGGTGGCAAAATACTCATCGCTGGACTCCCAAGGGCCTTGCCGTCGATCCATTATATCCCTCATAAGTTCGAAATCGGACTTCGAATTCCAAAACTGGCGCATTAATGCGTCCCGAAGCATTGGCCAATCGGGAGTATAATTGGACCGCTGGAATTGCCAATGCCAACCTGGCAACCCCTGAGAGAAGCAGATGAAAGTCTCTCAAAATCTCCACCCAGGTGCAGTTATATTGGAAAGCTAGTGTCTCCAGACGAAAGATGAAATCCTCCACGGTGAGTGTACCCGGCATCTCATCGAATTTTAATACACATTTATCAATTTTAATAGGACCTCTGGTACTCATTTGGGGATGCTGAGCTGACGGAGGGTAGCCCCCATCGCGAGGATCCCACGCATTCCTGAAGCCATCTCGAGCATAGTCCAACCTGGGCACCCCGGTCGACCTCTCGTAGTCCTGGCTCGTATGTCGGTTTAAATGTCCGTCCGGATATTCGAACCGACCACGCTGACTATGAGGATTATCCCTTTGCGGTTGGCTTTTAAAGGTGGTTCTGGGACCCGAACTGGTCCCTGCCTGGCTTCGGTCGATATTTGGTTTCGGCCTCCTTGCTTCCAGAGGTGACTTCGGATGAGTCGTACGATTTATGTCTCCCAGGAACTCCAGGAAGTTTCTTCGTACTTCGTCCTGAGAGAATCAGTAATTTCACCAAGCATTGTGTTGTTGTATGACTCGTACGCCTCGACGACAGCAAGGTTGATTACGGTCCTCAGCTCATTTGAGATACCTGGATTTATCTCAGATAATACCTCTTTCGGAGCCTCGGTTTGGCCATGAGCGGAACTTGTCGCCGATGCTGCTTCATCCTTCTTGGCTGCGGCCGTCTTGATGCCCCCCTTGGACACAGCTCCGGTGGACTGAACTCTATCCTCAACTGTATTACTTTCGAGTCCATCTCTTCGAAGTCGCTGCCTCTGGTATTGCTGGTATTGATCCCATTCATCGGCTGTTGGGCCCCATCTGGTATTTTTGGGATCACCTTGAGACGGCTCGAACCTCGGATTAAAATCGTGCTCCCTTCGAGCCGGAATCGCGACTCCACCGAAGTCCACCATCCCTACCGATGCGGCCCTCTTGTCTCTGAGGTGTTGCTGGTACCCATCTGCCCAGGTGGATGTATTCCTATTAGGATTCTGATCTGCTGGGTTGACCTCTACTTCAATTCCCCCGAAAAGATCTAACCTACTCCTCCTATTTCCCAGGTTTGCTGTAGAAGGTGCTGGAAATTCACCTCCAACTTGCACTAATTGCAACCCCAATACATTTGAGGCTGGTATTCGCCCACTGACGCCTAGGACATCTAGGACAGTGTTTTCCAGGTTATCTGGCCCACCCCCAATCGTCCCATCTACACTTTCTAACTCGCTATCAGTACTGAAAGAACGTGCTCCGATAGAATCGTTGCTGGTGGATGGGAAATGCATCGCAGGAGTTTGGTATGGAAGCTGGTGCTGGTTGCCAGACACTTCTGCCGACGAGGGTGGCGCTTTAGTAACTGGAGTGCGCCTTACTGGTACCATTTCCACTAACTTTAAGTTAAATTTTCTAGAAAAGGAGCGAGTGATATTTCTATTTTCTATTTTAAGCAATTTATTAATGTTTGTTTCTTTTTGTTTCCTATGCCTCATCCCCAACTGAATATATATTTAGCAGAGGACGCCAATATCGGAAGGATTTTGGAACGAAGACACTCAAAAACAACTAAACCTTCGAAAACGCAAACAAATATAAACTAGGTATACTGAAAGAATAATAGACTTGACTTAAAAATGTGTATGTATTTATTAACTGCTGAGAGTCACAATGTGCTTCAAACGAATTTTAAATGAAGTAACACGAAAAACAAACTTCAATTCTAATACCTAAAATATACATATAACGACTTATCGCTAATTATATTATGAAATATTAATCCTAACTTGCATGTACGGAAATATCTTTAACATATATCCATCCTATTCTTATCTAACAAACTTATAAATTTAATCTTACCCAAACCAGAGATGAATAAAAACTATTACTAAATTATTAACTAATCCTTAAAATAAACTTAATCGAGAACTACAATGGCCAAATCTATTCTAATCTATATAACTAGCTACCTATAACCAATAATTTAAACAAAACAATATATATATATTTTTTTTATTTGAAATGAAACCTATTCTAATCACAACTTATCGCTAGCTTATTAATATCTTTTATTATAAAATATAAATCAATTTTAAAATATAAATCTAGAAATGAAATGAAAAAAAACGACTAACTATTTAAACGTAACAATATATATTGCTTTCTTATTATAATCTATACTTAACTACGATCACTCTAAACTATTTAACATCTTATATTTCCTAATCGACTAATAAACGTAAAATAATTTTTTTGAAATTTACCCAAGTTTGCAATAATTTTTATTACTTCACCTGAATTTGTTTATATTTTTTTCTATTTTTTTATGTTTTCTTATTTGTATTGATTTTTTTTCATTTAATGCGGGGGCGTTTTGAGGCGGTTACTTCCGGTGGTTTGTTCGATTGAGATTGACCTGAAATCAATTCCCATGTTTCGTTTTTCTGCTCTGTTCATTCAAAGTGTGGCAGATGTAAACATTTAAAATCACGACATAAAAACATTACGAATCCACATCTGCTGTTGTCGCCGGAGCCAGTCGACAACGTCGCGTTTGATCAGGCATTACAAACACCTCCTGGTCAAGACTTATGATTCGATTTAGCTCCGCCGACAAGACCAAATGTGGGGCGAGAAAGAAGTTACTTGCGTTGCGTAATGCGGAGCTTCCGTCGCGATTCAATTGGTACGTTTGACCTTCCAAATGAAGACTTACGAAACCTTCGCATCGCGCAACGACAGTAATAAAACCAAGTTTTTTTTTTTGTTTTTTCTTTTTTTTTTAATTTGTTTGCCCTCGATGACGACGTCCAAACTCTGCGTCACGAGTAATCAGGCTTTCTCAGGAGCAATCCTGGTTATGACTTACGCTTCTCCTGATGAAGTCATCGGGGACAACCAAAACCTAATACAATACAGAACACACACGTCAGTTTGGCCTGTTCGCGATGGCACCATCAAACATTTCGTCGCAAATGCTCAAGCATTCTCGGAGCAATCCTGAACATGACGTACGAATGCTTGATTTTGATCGAGAACAGGTTTACTGACCTAATTAAGGACAATAGACTAGGACTAAAACGTTAGGCGCCATTTTGTTGCTGGCAGCTTTTTGAAGGGAATGGGATTTGAATTTGGAAATAGGAAGGACAGAAAGCGGAAATAGAAATGCCAGGCAGGAAACGGAATGGGAGCTGCCGATATTCAAAAGAAATGGCAGTTGGAATACGGTTGGGATAGGTTAGTAAGATATGGGAAGCAGGAAGTCGTATATGGAGCTGAGGTAGGTTGAGGAAGCGGAACCGGAAAGTGGAATTTTGAGGTAAGTAGGTAAGGTTAAGTATGTAAGGTTAAGTAGGAAAGTGGGATGTTTCAGAAAGGTAAAAAGAGGTAAGTAGGATGGAAGATGGGATTGAAATGTCACTAGAAATTGAAAAACGAGGAGGACATGTGTTAGGAGGGGTAACAGTGGAAAGGAAGTGGGGGGGGGGGGATTGTCTGATCCTGGGGACATGGCACGCTAGCGAGGCTCGGCTCAGCTCGCCGGAATAGGGGGGATCTTGTCCCAAGGACAGACGAAGGCCAACAACAAAAACACATATCGTGCCGTAGGGATAGAGAAGGAGAGGAAACCACCACCAAGGAAACAAAAATAAAAAAAAACCATAACAAAAAAAATAACACCACCACCAAGAAATAAAACAAATAAGTAAATACCACCACCAATATAGATATTCATGAGATAAATATCACCTATTTCTCAATCCATTGTACCAACAAAAAAAATCGTTCCTATCTTTCTATTCCTTCTAACTATTGCCGTGCAGTTTGCATTCAAAAGACCTTGGGTCTTACAGGCATATAGTTAAAATAATAATTATTATTATTATTATTATTATTATTAAAACCACCATTGACCTACCACACTTTGACCCTGCTGGTGTTGTTGCAGGGTTGCTGTACCCTCCCTTCCTGGAGTCCGTATGCGGGATTTTTCGGGCTCCCCCATCGAAAGCATGGCAATCTACACTCAGGTCATCTCTTTCCGGATTTACTTTGCCAGCCTCACCTTACCCCCTGAAAATGTCTTCAAAATGCCGTAACGGCTAATAGGTAGTTCACGAAAAAGAGACAGGTGGTTGGCGCAATTTACAATTCATGTTTTATTAAATAAATAACGATAAAAGAAACTGACAAAAATGGAAATCAAAAAAATAAATACTAAAATATAAAATAAATAATGAATGAACGTGAAAAAAAAATAAAATGCACGACTGGCTCGCACGTACTTGCTCTGTGGGTGCAATACTACGACGAAAACAAACTTTTCGATCAATAAGAACAATTCATTTTTGAAAAATTTGGTAAAAATTAAAAAAAAAACTGGCTAAAACTGGAAGACTCGATATACGGGAGCTAACGTTAAGTAACCTTTAGTATATCAAATTTAAATGTCGTCTTTTGGGTGATATAAATTAATAAAACTGATATTACCAATTTCCGCTTTTGTCATGTGTAGCAAAAAACTAAAAATGCAGTTTTCTTTGAAGTATTCTATATATGTAACATACAAAGTTTCATAAAAATCGGGAGAGCCTTTTTTGAGTAAATTAGAAAAAACGAAAAAATTGGCCAAAATCGAATGGCTCTTTGTATAGGAGCCACCATTTAAAAAAAAGAAAATGCAAAAAAGTCAATGCCATCTGAAAGGAAACGGAAAGAAACTATACAAAACAAAGTTTGAGTGAATTTGATGCAACCGTTGACAACTTATGGCCATTTGAAAAAAAGCTGTTAAGAGCAGATCTCCGTTATTTGCATTTTTAGCCGTAAACTGAAAACGCAGTTCTCTTAAAAACACTAAAAGAATATAACACACAAAGTTTAATCAAAATCGTTAGAGCTGTTTTCGAGCAAATTAGAAAAAAGCGAAAACTGTTGGCTAAGACTTATCGGCTCGTTGTATGGAAGCCACCGTTTAGAAAAGCTTCAGGGAAAAAATTACAAAGCCATCCTATAATAGAAAACTATAAAAAACTATGTCAAACGAAATTTAAGTCGATTCAATCAAGCCGTTGTGAACTTATGGCTATTTGAAAAAAAGCCGTTAAAACCTGATTTTCGTTAGGACTATTTGAGCCAAAAACGAAAAACGCAGTTTTGTTAGAAATGCTTAAAGTAAGCTAATTTTTTAAGTTTAATCAAAATCGTTAGAGCCGTTTTCGAGAAAATTCAAATTGAAAAAAACCGTTACTTGAAAGGTACCAGTTTGAGTCGGGCTAAAACGAAATAAAAAACCTCGACAACCGTTTTTCTTCAAACTACTATATATCAAGTTTGAAGAAAATCCGTCAAGCGGTTTAGGCTGTAGCATGGCGTGAAAAAGCGCACATCCGCACAGACGCACAGACAGACCGACGGACGGTATGGCGAAAACCACTTTTTTTGGCTGTTCTCTATCATCGTAATGTCATGTTTGATTAAAACCTCGGTTTTTTTTCTGCACGAAACCAATACTTGCCCTATTGAGCAAGTAATAAGGACTAAAACGGACTTAAAACTATTCAATAAATATAAATATCCAAAAAAAACATAAAAGGGAATATAAGATACTAATATTAAACGAAATTTAAAAAAAAGGACTAAAATTACAACATATGAGGATTCCTGAATGCAGGACGCATCATAAAAAAAACTTAAACTTAAACTAAGCAAAAAAATATATTATTTTATTTCTTCTTAAATTAAACCTTTTTTTTGTATTTTTATTTTTTTTTTCTTTATAAAGGACACTACAAAAGAGCAAAAGAGGACCAAAAACAAACGAAGGATCGAAAAAAAAAATAAATATTTAAAATATAGCGCCCCAAAAACGGCCTTCGGGTAAACCAATCCGCCCCTGTACCTTAACCCTTTATGCAATGGTGCACCTTTTTGTGTTGGTACTAAAATAAAAAAAAAAACGCGTCTGACAACGACCCTACCTAAAAGGAGCTCACTTTAGGCGTATGCTGACGATTGTCACTTTAGTGTTCGTAACCTTTGGTTTCGGATACCGGGGTCTTGTGGTAATACCACCAGACGTGCAACCTTCCAATTTTATGTCGCCTTTCACTTTTTCTTCTTCTTTTACTATTTTGTAGTTTTTGTTTCGTTTTTATAAATATATCTAAATTAAATCTACCATTATTTAAAACTAATCAACAAAATATTACCCCAAAAAAATCAAGGAGAAATAATATAAAAATAATTAGAAAATATATAAACTATTAATAATGCTGCTTTCTGCTTCTTTAAGTTGCTGTTGGATGGGTAGGTTTTATCAAAAAAATTCAAACATGGCCACTCTTTTGGTTAAGTGTTTGCCCTTGTTAATGTCTTCAAGGGCATTGATGTAATTTATATAGGTATATAGGTACTCTGATTGCTGGTCGCAGCGAAATTTCGCTGCTCAACGAAAAGGTCGGCGGCCACTTCTTGTATTTCGTTTGTGACCGCCAAATTCAAAATCGGACCCATACCTATCAAATATTATGTATTTATATAAAAAAAACTACCAAACAAAAACTAATCACTCACCCCTTTTTTCACTTAATTCAAGTTTTGAATGTTATGAGGTGTCACTCGTTACTTTTATTATTTCTACTTGCCAAAAAGGTAAAATCCGCGCACTACCTATTAAGATATTTGTTACGAATGGCAACACTGGCCATTCATGTCAGCACTGAAACCAGAGAATTCAGCACATCAGCGTTTTTGGCTTTTCTTTTGACATGTAATTTATATGAGTTTTTAGTCTTGCTTAGTCCATCAGACGAACAAGTCATGTTTTTCAACCTTTTAAAACCGGAGATAATAAATGTGGGTTTTTTTAATTATATTTTTCCCACAATAAAATTCGTACCGTGTTTTATTTAATAAAGGGATCGAGACATTATGGTCCTTCGAGTCGCGATAAAAAAAAAAAAAATCGGAGTGAAATTTAATTAGTGAAAAAACAGTGCATCAATGCCAGGTGGCAAAGGACAAGGTATAAGTGGATAGAAACTACGCATAGGGATATGCGCAGCTTACCCACATAATTAATTCTATATTTCACTAAATAAATAAATTTCGTTGGTGCCTTACAAACACCATTTTTCAGCTTAATGGTGCCTTACAACCACCATTTAATTTTTTTTGCGTTGCGTCTAATGGTGCCTTACAACCACCATTACATTTTTTTTTGCGTTGCGTCTAATGGTGCCTTACAACCACCATTTAATTTTTTTGCGTTGCGTCTAATGGTGCCTTACAAACACCATTATACATTTTTTTTGGGTTTGGTACGTTTTATGGTGACGACCATATTTAATAGGGTTTTCTTTTATTCATTTAGGCTCCAAAAAGTGAGCAAAGGGTAATTATTTAATTTCTTGTATTTCCGATTATAGGCAGGTAATAATAAACCGTAGGAACAACGACAGTGTGCTGAATTAACACACACAGCAAATAAAAACAGTTGTTAAAACTGTACAAATCATGCAGGAGCATGAACACAAATTTTCGGAGAAGAGTCATGTAGGAACATGCAAAATATGTGCTGAATAACACACATCTGTATGTTATTAAAGAATATTTCAGGAGAAATAGTTTTGCAACGGAGAAATTCAAATACATACATGCGCGCGCGGCCGACAGAGAGAGAAAAATAACATCATTCATAGAACCGGAATGTTCTAGAATCTGGAGTAAATTTGTGTATCTACCACAGGCAGACATAAAAAAAAAAAAAACAACAACCACCAAAGTCCAAGCTGCTGTTGATGGCGACTCAGTTGCACATTCTCAAAAGAGAAGAGAAAACAAAAGGAATGGAAAAATCAGACATGATGCATTTGCTTCAGTTCTGAATTAAATTTACTAGTGCGCGGTCGCAGTAAAAAAGTAAAAAAAAAAAAAAAAAAAAAAAAAAAACACAAAACAAAGAAAAATGTCCAAAAAAGGTACATAAATATTTTAACAACAAATAATAATAATAATGTGTACTAAAAGCAATGTGTAAAGTGTGTGTGTGTGTGAAAAATAGAAATAATTTCCATAAATTCGTGCTAGGAAGCAGCGATAAATTTAAATAAAAAATTTGCTAGGAAGCAATTGAAATTTTATTTAAATAAATTCGTGCTAGGAAGCAGCGACAAATTTAAATAAAAAATTTGCTAGGAAGCAATTGAAATTTTATTTAAATAAATTCGTGCTAGGAAGCAGCGACAAATTTAAATAAAAAATTTGCTAGGAAGCAATTGAAATTTTATTTAAATAAATTCGTGCTAGGAAGCAGTGACAAATTTAAATAAAATTTGCTAGGAAGCAATTGAAATTTTATTTAAATAAATTCGTGCTAGGAAGCAGCGACAAATTTAAATAAAAAATTTGCTAGGAAGCAATTGAAATTTTATTTAAATAAATTCGTGCTAGGAAGCAGCGACAAATTTAAATAAAAAATTTGCTAGGAAGCAATTGAAATTTTATTTAAATAAATTCGTGCTAGGAAGCAGTGACAAATTTAAATAAAATTTGCTAGGAAGCAATTGAAATTTTATTTAAATAAATTCGTGCTAGGAAGCAGCGACAAATTTAAATAAAAATTGCTAGGAAGCAATTGAAATTTTATTTAAAAATGTCTGCTAGGAAGCAAAGCCAATTTTTGGCTAGGAAGCAGGGAAATGTTAAAGACTAAGATTTTAAAAGTAACTAGGAAGCTTGGACAAATCTTTAAAGTTTTTTTTTGTGTGTTAGGTAGGCAATGGTATGCGTCGTCGCAGTTATCTTAGAGTTAGCTGTCAATGGAATATGTATATGTTTTGGAATTAGGAAGATTATTTGTTTGAAACTAGGCTAGGAGGCAATTCGGAATTTATAGTTTTCCTTCTGAATGGATTCAGAGAAAACAGGAAAATTTAATTATGCTAGGAAGCAATTTGGAAATTTAATTTCTGTACTGGAAGGATTCAGAGGAAAAAGAGAAATTATCTTATGCTAGGAAGCAGGAATTTGAATCTGGTATTTAATTCAGGTAGGGAAATAAAAAATACTTGAGGACGAGTATAGGAAAGTACTAGGAAGTACTAATTCGAAATTTATATTTGAGGACAAGTATAGGAAAGTACTAGGAAGTACTAATTCGAAATTTATATTTGAGGACAAGTATACAAAAGTTCCAGGAAGAATAAATTTATAAAACAATCAGAGGTTACAATTATTTTTTTTCTCATTCACAACGCAACACACACACACTTTTCTCACAAATCTTCTCTAAGAGAAATGAAATTTATCGAGGGATATATGAAATAAAAAGAAGTATTTTTTTTCTCATTGTACAAGGTAAAAAGAAGCAGGCGGTGCAAGAAATGCAGCATCAAGAGCAGGAGCAAGCACCGGAGTGCCAACCCGACCAAGCACAGGAGTGCCAGCAGGCGAAGCAATTCGCCACTCTGCAAAAAGCCATTGCTAGGGCCTTGGCGCATGCGGAGTCGGAAGAAACTAGTTCCGCATCCAAGGAGGGTACGTTATTAAGGGTGGATCGATTACTGCAGCTGTGGGAAAAGGCAAATGAGCTATTCCTACAGCTCGTTGGAGAGGCCACCGACGAAGGATTGTCAGAGATAGAAAAGTCTATGGCCTTGATGGAAGAGGATTACTTCAAGGCAGCCGAAATTCTAAGGAGTAGGTTGGCGACATTGGCCAGGAAGGACCAGGTCATAACCAAGGATGGAGAGAGACAGGAGTCTCCAATTAATGTCAGCCTGACAATGCCCGTACAGCAACATGATATAAAAAATACTTGGGGCGATTTTGACGGGTCGCTCCTTAAATGGATTGGGTTCCGTGATCGCTTTAAGAGCGCGATCCACGATAACCAAAAAATTTCCTCGGCATACAAATATGCCTACCTGAGAAAATCCTTAGCGGGCAAGGCTGCCAGAGCTCTAGGCGAGAGCAATCTAACGGAAGAAAGCTACCAGGAGGCATGGGACAGGCTCGTCCAACTGTTTGAGAAGCCATATCTCATAGCCAAGGAACATTTAAACCAGTTCTACAAATTGCCCGTACTTCAGGAGAAGCCGAACGGGAACGATTTGTCAAGGATGGCAAATGCCACCAGGCCGGTAGCAGCAGGAGCTGCAGAAAGCGTCCATTAAAGCCACAGGAACGGGACAAAACCGTCATTATCATATCCAGGAGAAAAATTAAACAAAATAAAGAGGTGGTAGTATTAAACAGTATCCATTAGGTTAATAAAATTTGTTAACATATATTATTATTTTTTTTTTTCTTATTTTTTGGGAATTTTCAGGGGGGCCTACTATTTTAGTAAGAATAGAAGAGGCAGGGATTCAATATGGACCAGTTAAGGGGCTTTTAGATACTGGTTCACAACTTAACATAAAAACCTACCAATTAGTACAAGATTACAAACTAAGGACATCGGCCTCTGTCAGGAAGGCAGTCGGTATCAACAATATACCATTGGAAATTAATCAAAAAATCAAACTAAAAATACTGCCATGGTACAATTCCAATTTAGAGGAGAATTTTGAGGAGATTTTCTGGGTTTTACCCAAAGAAAGCAATTGGAAACCTAATCCAGTTCAACTTCTTTTCGGGGTGGGGTTTTTCGCTAAAATAGTCACGTCTATTGTACAGAGGAATATAGGGGGAATGACACTAATAGGGGGATTGTGGTTTTTGGAACACAATCAGAATTGGTGAACGATTTGACAGGCCAGTCTACTTCGTGCATCCAATATAGGGGAGAAGCTCAGTTGGATAAACTATTGGAAAGACTTTGGCAACAAGATCAAGTCAATTCATGTCCACAATGGACAGAAGAGGAAATTTTAGTGGAAAACCACTTTATGAAAACGTATACACGAAAAGAGTCAGGAAGATTCATTATTAAAATTCCGTTAAATGAGGACATTAAAGAACTAGGAAGTTCAAGGGAGATTGCTTTAAAACGTTTCTTATATTTAGAGAGGCGGTTAGCAAAACATCAGGAGATAAAAAGAATCTATGTCGAAAAGATGAGGGGGGAAATTCAGATAGGTCATCTGAAATTGGTCACGGAGAGACCACAGATAGGAGAAATAATGTATTATATACCGCATCATTGCATTCCGAAGGATAATCGTATTGTTTATGACGCTAGTTGCAAAACTGACAAGGGATTGTCACTCAATGATATTCAATTACTCGGGCCAAAATTGCAAAAGGATTTGCATGAAACTATTATGAGGTTTCGAAGACATAAGGTAGCGATATATGCAGATATTCGCAGGTAGGGCTTGACAGGAGTCAATGGAATTTACAAAGGATATTTTGGAGAGAGGACTCTAACCAAAGATTACAGGAGTATTGGCTGACAGTAGTCACTTTCGGTCTAACAGCATCACCATATGTTGCAGTTAGATCAGTTATTGAAACTGCTAGAATGGCAAAAGAAGAATTTCCAATCGCTTGCAAAGCAATAGAAGAGGACTTCTATATGGATGATTGTGTGACAGGATCTCACACGGAAAAATCAGCTATCAAATTAGCCAAAGAGATTGATACTGTACTAAAAACAGCAAAATTTGAATTGCGCAAATGGAAATCAAACAGCCAGGCGGTTGTTAGAGCTATGGATTCTGAGACAGAAAAAACTTTGTTGTTTTCTGAGGGGGAAGGGACAACCATTCTAGGACTGAAATGGTTGATAGAAGAGGATAAATTTACTTTTATAGTCAAAAATCCCAATTTCAACGGAATAATAACAAAAAGGAAGATAGTGAGTCATGTAACTCAATTATATGATCCAAACGGGTACATATCACCAGTTACGATCATTGGGAAAATAATAATACAGGAGTTGTGGAAATCGAGGATCGATTGGGATAATAAACCAGCGATAGAAATAGAACGTCGTTGGTTGGATTTTTGGGATTCTATTATCTACTTGGAAAATTTTAAAATAGAAAGATGGTTGGGCTCAGGGGGCAGCAGGAAGTAATGCCACCAACGAGAGAGGAGAAGGCAGGAGCCATGGAACATTTAATACGTATTAGTCAACAAGATTATTACAATAAGGAAATTACGGCACTTAAAGCAGGACAAACGCTTCCGGAGAAGAGTAAAATAATGAGCTTAAAGCCGATACTGGATACAAATAATATCTTGCGGGTAGGGGGAAGGTTAGGTAGGTCGGAAATCGATTACGAGATGAAACATCCGGCAATCGTAGCTAATGGATCAAGATTAGCAGGATTGCTAATGGAATGTGCACACAGGATGTACATATATTTTTATATTTTTGTACAGGATGTACAGATTTCAATATATGATACAGGATGTACATATATTTTTATATTTTTGTACAGGGTACATATATTTTTATATTTTTGTGCAGGATGTGTACATATATATTTTTATATTTTTGTACAGGATGTACAGATTTCAATATATGATACAGGATGTACATATATTTTTATATTCTTTGGTACAGGAGGTACAATTGTGAATATGGGATAGCAATATTTGTATGCCTAAGGACTAGAGCAATAAATATCGAACCTGTCACAGATTTATCTTCTATGGCCTTCATAGATACATATGAAAGGTTCATTGCCAGGAGGGGAAGATGTGAAAGGATGTTTAGCGACAATGGAACGGATTTCGATGGCGCATCTAAAGAACTAAATAAAGCTTTAAAAGTCTTTTCAGATAAAGATGCACTGGAGTATTTACATCACAAAAGGATAGTTGGGCAAAGGATATTGCCTTATGAGGAGTTCGGAACACTTCTTACTCAGATAGAAGTCATCCTAAACTCTAGACCTCTGCACCCTCTGAGTGACGATCCAATGGACGTTCAGGCGTTAACGCCGGGACATTTTATGGTGGGTAAACCCTTAATTTTACCTCTTCCTTTCAGATTAGATGGAAGACCAGATACAGCAGGAGCTAAGCTATGGAAGGAGCGACAGCAAATGGTTAATCATTTCTGGGCTAGATGGCAGTCAGAATATTTGACCACTCTGCAGGAGCGGAAAAAATGGAGGAAAATCAAGGAAAACTTAAAAGTAGGACAATTAGTAGTTCTCAAGAGCGGAAACTTCCCACCAGCTAGCTGGGCAATGGCTAGGGTATGTGAACTGCTCCCAGGTCGGGACGGTTTGGTCAGAAACGTCATAGTGCAAACTGCAACCAACAAATTGAACCGGCCCGTGCAAAAGCTATGCATTTTACCAATTGACCAGGAAGACAATATATAAAAACGATGTTTTTAGCCGGGACTGTTACGAATGGCAACACTGGCCATTCATGTCAGCACTGAAACCAGAGAATTCAGCACATCAGCGTTTTTGGCTTTTCTTTTGACATGTAATTTATATGAGTTTTTAGTCTTGCTTAGTCCATCAGACGAACAAGTCATGTTTTTCAACCTTTTAAAACCGGAGATAATAAATGTGGGTTTTTTTAATTATATTTTTCCCACAATAAAATTCGTACCGTGTTTTATTTAATAAAGGGATCGAGACAATATTTAGGACTTTTGTTTGAATTAAAAAAAAACAACGGCTCTAATTTGGCCACTGGATATGCCAACCAAACACACTTGCTGCTACAACCTTTTTGGTCGTCGCTTTTGTCTAACAACCCACTCCAGCCTTTCCAACCATCAGTTTTTACTCACACATTTACTACTCTACGGGTCTTTGATAGTTAGAGCAGTAAATCTCAGCAACGAAACCATCTCATCAAACCTATCTCGCTCTACCCAGATCATCCCCTCAGTTTCTACTGTCTCCTGGTAAGCACCTAAACGAAGGCTTCAGATATGGATGTCCCGATTCCTTTTTTAGCAAAAACCCAAACCACGCTCAGAATATCCCTTTCTATTAACTCGCTCTTACCCGTTTCATTTTCTTTAAATTTGTTGTTCGCTCACCTACTCATCTCATCTGCTCTTCTCTCGATTCTTCTATTATTCCCCTTATTTTCGCTGATTTGGGAAATCTTAAGGGAACAAAAAAAATCCTTCCCAACCTCAGTATCATCCCTGACTACTTTCTGCCAAACCATTTCGTTTTGACAGCGCTTGCGTCAATGTGACAATTCAAAACACATTTCCATTTCAACATCAGCAAGCATAAACATCTTCAACAATCCTCGTAAGTATTCTTTTAACTACATTTTCACACATTAAACAACACCCATTTCATACAAATATATATTTCTAATCATACTCTCTTACAGGACACAAACATTTTCATCAATTTCTCAACTCCAGAACCAAATCATCATCAAAACAACCATACGCAAGGAGCAGCAAAAACATTTTTTTTTTTTTTCCGAATAACGCACAACAATAATTCATAGTTCAACACAAAACTTCACCAACCATGAAACGCTCCAGCCAATCTCATCCACATCATTCGCAAGTACACAATCTTCATATAAATTCTCCCATTACATTCATTCTACATTTCAGATTCCTAAACGCAACAGACACATCATCAACATTCAGGTTGTAAAAAAAACATGCATACCATACCCCATACTCAACCACAGCACTCTTTCATATCCCATACATTATCACCATCAATATTAATCATTCATTTCTTTCAGCACACCATAAATCGCATCAGTTCCTCATTCCAAGTACCAATCACTTCAAACAACAACATTCAGAGATCAAGCATTCACAACATTCCTTACGCGCAACTCAACTACCTCCCCACGCATGCACAAAATAAGACGCCATCAGCAACAGGAAACGCTACGGACCAAGTGAGATTTCTTTACAGACATTACCCAAAATATTAAAGACCATAAATTTTGTTTTATCACTTATAACAAGCCTGTGAAGATAAAACCATTTACGAAGAATCTCTAAATCATTGTTTAAATCGGTAACTAACTGGAAATAGTTTTTCGATGAATATGAAAGAGCAGTGTCATCCGCAAAAGCTGTCATTTTTCCTATAAACGGTTGGAAAAAAAGCGAATTGACAAATATTAAGAAAAGAATTGGACCCAAAACTGATCCTTGGGGTACACCCAAAAGAATAAATTTTTCCGAACTAAGTTTATCCTGAATTCTTACCTTTTGTTTTCTGTTCATTAAATATGATACAAACCAATCATAAACAGTGCCTCTAAAACCTATTCGGTATAATTTATTAAGCAAAAGTCTATGATCCACCGTATCAAAGGCCTTAGCTATATAAATGAACAGAGTCGAAGGTATCTCAGAGATGTTCACACTGCGATAAATTTCACCACATAGTTTTAAAACAGCGTCTTCCGTAGATCTACCCTTCAAAAAACCATACTGGTGATCGCTGAAAAATTTTGTTCGATTTAAAAAAGAAATCGTTCTGATCTTCATACATTTTTCTATGATTTTCGAAAAAAACTGAAAGGAGTGATATTGGACGGTAATTATTTAAGCAGGATGTGACACCTTTTTTAAAAAAACCGAAAGGAGTGATATTGGACGGTAATTATTTAAGCAGGATGTGACACCTTTTTTATGTAGTGGAATAACAACTGCACTTTTTAACGCTTCTGGAAAAATACCTTTTTCTATACTGAGATTAAAAATATAACATAAAACATCAGATATAAAGAAAGAAATTTTCTTTAAGATAAAGCCAGAGATATTGTCATCAGAAGAAGAGTTTGAATTTTTTAAAGACATTATAGTTTTATGAATTTCTTCCGAGCTAATACACTCAAAGAAAAAACTAGTTGGGTGGAAGCTTTCTTCCTTTACAGTGTTATTACAGCAATATGCATTGTAATCAGATGAATGTCCAGATAAATTTTGATTTATGTTAGAGTAAAAATCATTAAATAGATTGGCAATTTTTTCAGAGTCGTTAATAATTGTCTTGTTATGTTCAATAGCAATACTTACTTCAGTCTTATTCCTATTTAAAATATCATTTACTATACCCCACTCTTTTTTTGAGTTACCTAAGTACTCAATCAGTTTATTTTTGTAATAAGTGTCTATGCAGAGAGGAATTTCCGATTTAATTTCGTGGCAGAGTTTTTCATAGATCATCTTTAGTCTCTCATTGTTTGGGTGCTTTTGAAGGCAATTATGCATTTTTTTCTTTTTATTTATTTTTTTTAACAAAGATATATTCATCCAAGCCTTACGACATTTAAGATGCAAATCTTTTTTTTCCGGATCACGCAGTTATTCGAAATATGTGTTGCGAGTCTGGATACCACAGAGGTTCAACTTCAGTGCAGAAAAGGGGGCGGCACGCTTGCTTTAGCTCGGCCTAGCTCGAAGGACATGTTGTAGTTCTATCCCCTTTTTTATACATCTCCAACTCAACAAACAAAAATTTCGTGCCAGGAAAGGTACAAGGAAAGGATAAGGATCTGGATAAAGGTGAATTAAGGAAAGAAAAAATAATGAAAAGGAAAGGATGAACTCAAATCTGGATATCTATGCTACTGCCCGAGTGAAAGACTGGTGTATTACTACAAAGAATATTTAAAAAAAAGAACGTACCTAAATCTAACTGATCCCTTATCTTCAAATTTACTTTATATTAAAATAGATATAATATAAATGTTACATCTAAGAATTTATATCAAAGTGATATAATTTAAATCGTAAGAACTAAACCTTAACTATGCTAATTCTACAATATCTTTAGTAATTCAGTGTCTAACTGAGGCAATGGTTCACCAAGTCAACAAATGGCCTTGACAGATGGAGTTGTCAAAAGTTGGCCTACCCTCCCTAGTATCTTTAGGATATGTGTATCTAAAGATACAAACCGATACTATCTCTTGGCCATGTTTGTTTCAAATAGCCCCTGACTCAAACTCCAGTCACAATCTCAAGTCAGAATTGTCCACCGTATCATCCTTAGTCTAGCGTATACCGTCCTCTCATGTCTCTGACAAAATGACCTCACTCCCTCTTAACCGTCGGCCTTACCTGTAATCCCACACACCATGGCAGTTTAATTTAGCACTTCATAAGTACAAAATTTTCGATCATTACAAGCATAAGAAATCTTTTTCAAATAATATGGCCATTAGCCTTTTATTACAACAATATATCCTAGTATAATTAGAATTGTACTTTGAAGAAATGAATCCAGAGGAAAAGCTACAGACAACTAGAAAGGTAAATGTGCACTATTTCAAATGCACCTACTGACCAGTTTGTAGGTATGTATATATTTGCAAATATAAAATAATAAAATAGATACAAACAAAAAATTACTTACGATTTTTCTCGTCCCACGAAGTCCTGCCGGCAGCACGTACTTGGATGACGGTAAGTATTGTATATGCGTAAGCACTAGTGTGAGGCTTACTTCTGCTCACTAAGTCACACCAAATCTTTATATTATGCGTTTTATAATATACGCGCTATCAAAATGGTCGTCATAAAAGTTCAAAATATCACACATCCACTTTCTTATAGCTTAGTAAATCTACGTTATCAAATTCTTGAGTTTAAAATTGGTCATGATATTTTTTTTTCCGGAAAAGTAATATGAATTCATAAAAAAAAATCAAAAAAAAAATTATAAAAAAAAACTTCAAAGAAAATAAAAAAGAAAATCAAAAAAAAAAAAGAGAAAAGGAATATTATCTTAAGATTAGTAAAAAAAACTCGCAGTCACATATATCGATGTTCACGTATAAACCGAAGGGTAGCTCGGGGCGTGTCCTCGAATGCCCTTGCACTTTACCAACAAAGTATAAGCTCCGTGTCCTTATTTGGGGGCCTCCTTTATACACTGCAGAGGTCTAGGATGGTCTGACTATCTTATTAGTTCACAAGATGCAGTTGAGTGAGTGAGTTTGTCTAACTTAGTTGTCTTTTGTTTTTCGCTCACACTTTTTATCAATAAACTTCATAATTACATCGAGTTTATCTAATGAAATAGTTAATTCATAATCTTAAACAACTATTTTACTTGTGGTATTCTTCTTTTGTGCTGTGAAATTGTTTTTTATTGACAAATATTGTCTTTAACTTTATTTGCCTAGTAATTGCCTTCTGCTTACTTTTTTTTTTTTTTTTTGTCTTGTTTTGTTAAAATTGAGTGCTTTTTAATAATTTCCTCTCTCACTAAAGTGCTAAGTCATTGATTTTCAAAATTGACTGAGTTGATTATAATAATTGTCCGAAATTCCTCTTTTTGATTTTATATTGCATACTTTTCGGATTAGCACATTTATTTCTGCTTAAAACAGTATAGGTATCTTAAAGTGTCTACTTTCAAACAATATTTTTGAATAACTTAATTTTTATTAAACATGAATTGCATTCATTGTAATGAATCCATTGGTGATGGTGAACGAATGTGTATGTGCTGGATATGTGATGGTTTTGCTCACATGAAGTGTGCGGGCCTCACTGTGAAAATGATTGAAGGCCTTCTTAAAATTGGTAACGGTCTAAGGTGGTTTTGCAAAAAATGCAATAATAAAAAAACAGCTGAATTATTTCAAATGTTCAAAAAAACTAAAAAAACATTTAAGGAAATTTCAAACGACCTAAATAAAATGCAAGCAAAACTAGCGGAGTATGAGATATGAGATGCTCTTTAATAACCTTGAGATTGAGGACAAAGAGCTATCTCCCAAGCGAAAGAAGAAAGATGATAATAGTGTGATGTGCTTATCATCAGTATCACTTTCTTCTCTCAAAATTTCACCCTTATCATCGCAGCCAACTATCATAGAGGAAATTCCATGTTCACCGAAACTATTTTCTTTGTCAAAGAATATTTCTCCTGGTGTTTCAGTTCCTGATTCGCAACCCGTCGACCCAATAGCTTCCAATTCGGATGAGGGTGTTTCGGCCGATTTAGTTTCTGTGCCACCAGAGATATGTGCTTTTATTTCACGTCTCCATCCTGATACAACAAGTGATATGGTTGTCAATTACATCAGAAAGAAAATCCCCTCTCTAACTCCAGCCATGAAATGCCACAAAATGCAATTCTCATATGAACGTCGTATATCTTCTTTTAAAATATTTGCACCTGATCCCGTTATTGAAGCCTTGTTAACAACTCCTGGATTTTGGCCAAAATGTACTGTGACGCATGAATTCAAAAACATCCAGAAAAGAAATAACACTGCCCGCATTTCTGACCTTAACATGGACGAAACTACTGCACCTCCAAAACACTAATAGTGTACTATCAGAATGTCGGCGGAATGAAATCTAAACTAAAAAACTTCTACATAAACTGTGTTGATGGAAATTTTGATGTTATTATCCTCACTGAAACTTGGCTAAACTCAAGTGTTCTTGACTGCTGGAACACAATGGAGCCGGAGCCATATCCGCAATCGCATCCGTATCGCATGTCAAAATATTGAATACACACGAATTCAATGTTGTGAACACAACGAGACGGATCCGCAAACGCAGCCGCAAACGGCGACGGACGAGTTGGCCAACTTTTAATAAATACGTGCGTATTTTTGACATTCCATAAAAAAAAAAGAGCAACGTGGTAATAAAATCCTTTTAGAAATTAGGTCAGGTAATTACAAATTTATAGAAAAGACTATACATGATGCGATATATGTTTTATCATCTTTTATATGCATATATATGTATGTTTCTCAGTGGAAATTGTAAAAAAAACGTGGAGTACGTACGACTCCATTGTGGGCACTTCTAATAAGGTACGTACGGCATGCGATACGGTTGCGGCTGCGGTTCCGGCAGCGTTTTTCTATTGTGTTCCAGCAGTAATTCTGAAATTTGCCCACCCGATTACAACGTTTATCGAATTGACAGAAATCCATCTAATAGTATTCATAAGAAAGGTGGTGGTGTTATAATCGCTGTTAAGAGCTGTTTGATTTCTGAACTCTTTTTACCTGATAAGTTTTTAAACTTGGAACTTTTATCAATTAAACTAACTGACAGTAATAACTCTTCGTATGTTATTTCTGGTACTTATATCCCGTCTGGTTCATCGGCTTTTGTGTACGAAATGTATTCCTCAGCGATATCGGAAATAGTGGAGTTTTCTGGAAATTCTCTGGTATTTATTTTTGGTGATTTTAATCTGTCTAATTTGAGGTGGTGCCTGGATGAAGATAATAATAACACCTATAATGTTATCGAGCATGGACCAGAATATGAATTGAAATTTATAGAAGTTGTGATGTTAGCTGGACTTAATCAAATTAATGGACTAGAGAATGAATTCTTACATCACCTTGACCTTATCTTTACTGATTATCCTGCATCCTGCTTACTGTGAAGTCTTAGACGTTAATGATTGGCTTTTGCAGAAAGTCCCACATCATAAGGCATTTCAATGTTCTATCTCTTTCTGCGTGGAAAAAAAACGAAATGTACCACTTAGCTCTTCATATAAAGAGTATAATTTAAAAAAAATTAATATGACAAAATTAGAAGAGTTTTTTTCAAACCTTGACTGGACAAGTGTTTTGAACTCTAACGACGTAAATGTATGTGTTACAAACTTTTATGCAATTCCAAGAAATTGTCTTAATTACTGTGTTCCTGTTAAAAGTACTCGTAAAGTCCGTGTTTCTTCAGTTTGTTGGCTGAATAAAGATTTAAGACGTGTACGAAATCTGAAGAATGTATTCAATAAAAAATGGAAAAAAACCCATAAAATAATATTTTATAATCAATTTTCTTACTACAAAAAAAACTCTTTAATAATTTATTGAAAACGACTTATAAAGAACACATATTTAAAATAAAGTGCAATATATTGAAAAATCCAAAGCTATTTTGGAAGTTCATAAGCTCTAAAAGAAAATCATTAAATTTTCCAACTGTCCTGCAGTACAATAATACATCCTCTTCCTGTGATAAAGAAATAAGTGATTTATTTGCTGATTTTTTCCAACAAACTTATACATCGTGCAATACTAAATACTGTGATACCAAATTCCAAAACCGATTAAACTGTGATATAGCTTAAGACTGACTGAAGAAGAAGTTGTGCAATATATTGACGATTTAAAAAGTACATGTTCGTCCGGTCCAGACAGTATTCCGTCCATATTTTTTAAAACTTCTAAGTCTTATATTTGTTCTGCAATCACCTACATATTTAATTGTTCGCTGTCGTCTGGTGTTTTTCCTGATTTGTGGAAATCTTCGTTTATTACACCACTTCACAAGTGTGGTAGTAAAAATAGAGCTGAGAACTATCGAGGAATTGCGAAACTTTCATGCTTACCTAAGCTTTTTGAAAAAATACTTACCAAATACATTCAATTCTTCTGCCAATCAATAATTATTTGTGAGCAACATGCGTTTTGCATGCATAAATCTACGTCAAAAAATCTCCTGGAATTCACAAACCAAATAAATATAAATATGCAAAATGGATTTCAGACTGATGTGTTTTATGCTGATCTTAGTAAAGCATTTGATAGAGTAAGCCACTCTATACTTTTAATAGAATAAGAACGATATGGATTTTCGGAGTGGATTATTGCTTGGATCAAATCATATTTAAATAATCGTTCTCAGCATGTTAATTACAGAAATTGTAGGTCAAAAACAATAAAGGTATTATCGGGAGTACCTCAAGGAAGCCATATCGGACCACTATTGTTTTTACTATTTATAAATGACATTGCGGTTCACGTCTTTTACTCGAAAATAATAATTTTCGCTGACGATTTTAAGCTTTTTATGCATTTACAAATCCAAGTGGGTACCTGTTTCTTCAACATGATATTGACAGAGTCTCTGAATGGTGTATTTCCAATTGTATGGATCTCAACAAAAACAAACGCAAAGTTATGTCGTACACAAGAAGAAGAGAACTTTTACTATATTCATATTTTATCGATGAAAGTATTGTCAACAGAATCAGCACATTTAATGACTTGGGAGTTGTATTTGATGTTAAACTTTCATTTAACTCTCATATTGACGTCATAACAAGTAAGGCAAGAAGTCGCCTTGGATTAATCAAGAGGTTCGCAAAAGAATTTAATGACCCGCATATATCAAAAATTCTCTATTGTTCGCTTGTTCGTCCCATCTTGGAATATTGTAGCTGTGCATGGTGTCCTTCCTATGATGTTTCTATTAATAAAATTGAGAGCGTACAAAAACAGTTTTTGTTATTCGTCCTCCGTTATCTACCATGGGATCCAAATCAACGTCTTCCGCATTATGAAGATCGTTTGGAGCTGCTTAGTTTATCAACGCTGAAGAAAAGGAGGGAAGTGAATAATGTCATTTTCCTTTTTCAACTTTTATCTGGAAAAATTTGTTCTGCACACATCCTGAGCTTGCTGAATATAAACTCTCGTCCCAGATCAACCCGAAATCCAGCTTTTTTTTATTTAACAATTTCAAGAGTGAATTATGCCTTAATGGAACCAGTTACTGTAATGGCCAAAGACTTTAATGATTTGTTTCATCATATTGATTTCAATATGTCTAAAAACAGTCTTAAAAAGAAATTATTATCTTGTTAAAAGCGTTTTTTTTACTTCCGTTTATATTTTGACCTCTGTAAAATTTATTGTTATTTGGCATTTTTACACATTCATATATTGTTAATAATAAAAATTGTAAAATTTTAAACAACTTAGACATCAGCCTGTAGTTGAAATAAATAAATAAATAAATAAGATGCACGTATGAGAATGGTATAGTTATATACCTATGTGTATTTTCCATACGGGGACTCTATCCTCTAAATTCAATCCTAAACCTCTGCTTTTAACCTCGAGTTATTCTGGATACTTGGTGATAGAATTATCCTCCTTTCACCGGAAACTAGCTATCTGCAGCACCCTTTTTTTATTAATTTATATATATGTATGTAGGTATGTATATATATATCATCCCTCGATTCAACTTTTCAAATCCACTTTTTTCTTTTCTTTTATTAATCACTTCCAAAAACATAAGCAAGAGCTACAGTACGTTTGCAACAAACTGTTGGATACCCTATTCCCCATATTTTTGTATGTGCATGCGTCTGCCTCCCGCAAACAGCCGATGTTTCAGAAAAAAAATTCTTCTTTAGCAGACAGAAAAAAATTCAATAACATTAATTTTATGCGGTGTGATGTTCAATTAGTGCTGGCGTAATAAAAAAAAAGGAGTGCGCCACGCCCAAAAATAAAACGTTTTATTGTCAAGGCAATTGTTATGAGCTCAGTGACATTCAATTTTATTCTTGCAGATCGATTTGGACAAAACAAGACAAAACTTAAATTTTTAAAAATTAGATTTGGAATGGAAATAGCGATTATGTGTGTTTTTTTTAACAATTCTTGGACCACACTCCGCTACGTAACCATGGAATATAAATCCAAGTGTTCATCTGTTTACTTCAAAACTGCGACCGATAGTTAAAAAACGTTAAAAAAATTAATGCATTATACGACTTTTGACGGAAACGCCCCTTAAAAGTGGGCGTGTCTAAAAAATTTTAAGCACTAACTGCGCTTTGATCAGTATTTAGGCATATGTGTAAGCCTACAGCTGAATCGAGTAGTTTTTAAACAATCTTACCTGAACAAACGTATTTTATCAAAATCACGCCTTTAAAAGTGGGCGTATTGAAAAAATTTACACAAGAAAATGTTAAGATATATTTTTCAAATAACAAACGGAGGGAAAAAGGTTTAAATTGAATATTGATAGTAGGTACATTAAATTTTTAAAACTACGTTTTTCGTTCTTTCATAAAAAGTGGGCGTAAGCCATGCCCAAAATTCAAAAAAAAATTTTATACACAAACTTTTTAGTTTCTATTAAGAGATGCAAAATTTTGGCTTGCGGATTCATTATAAATACCGTTCATTTACAAAAACAATTTTTGTATAGTTTCTAATGAAAAGTGGGCGTCAGCCACCCCCAAAATCAATTTTTTTGATTTCATACACAAGATGTTTATGTGCCAGTAAGACCCACAAAATTTAATGTTTTTCGCTTTAATATAACAATTGTTATTTTATAAAAACAATATTGATGTTTTTGTATGAAAAATAGGCGTAAGCCACGCCCAAACTGAAATATTTTTGTTTGATTGGAAGAAAGTTTACCTAAAGCTTACGTGTGCAAAATTTTAGCGTTATGCTTTTATCGTAACTGTACAAAAAACATAATTTAATTTTATTGAATTGAGGTTGTTCAACAAAAATGGCGGTTGTGGGCTTGTTTGTGGGCGGATTTTACCGGTTCAAGAACTTAGCCTTACTCTTGAACCAAAGATTATATATACCAAATTTCAGCTTTCTAGCTCAAAAATTGCGACCTCTAGAGAGTATACATACGGACGGACGGACGGACGGACGGACGGACGGACGGACGGACATGGCTAAATCGACTAAGCTTTTGATTCTGAGTCAGAATATATATACTTTTCTAAACCTAACGGTATTATTTCTCTATGTTACAAACTCCACACCAAATACAATATACCCATTCTATGGAATAGGGTATAAAAAAGGAATTATAAAAAAAAACTAACGAAAATCACCCAATTTAACTTCTAGTTGGTATTCTACAATTTGGCTTTCGCACGTCACTGTAGTTGGGTGGTTGTGCTTCAACTTTTCATTTTTCTTTTCGATAAAAAAAAAGCTTTATTCCCGGCCAGAGGCCTATTGCCCTAGTTTCAATATCCCCCATTCTCATCTTCTTTAGCTGGAAATATTTTTCGAAGAGCTTTTCTTCCCCAGTTCCTATATTAGTGTTTGTATCTTTACCTATTTTTACTTTCTGTTGTTTGTCAAGTATTTTATTAGTCATAGTTATGTGTGTGAGTGTCTACTTTTAAGAATAAATTTCCTATTTTTTTAAATACTTATCAGAATACCTTTCTAGTATCTTAATTATTATTGCACTTCTTATTTATCCTATTACTATCTAATTCTTATCTCAAAGCTAAACTATTGCACAAAATTATCACTTAAATAGTAAGTCGGATTTGAACCTAAACTGCTTACTACAATTCTGCAGTTCCCTATATCCAAACCATGATTATTTACTTCTTCTACTTGCCGTCATTTGGAAGCTTACGCGCTATTTACATTCGTAACAATGCCGAGCTTTCTGACATTTGACATTTCTCAAATACTTAATAATAATAAATTGTTCGTGAAAATGTGTTCCAAGAAATATTCTTGTAAATAAATATTAATAAATAATACAATAACTTAAAAATAAATGCAAAAGATAAGACACCACAAATAATATACGGACAACTAACATAACATCGTAAAGGCAGCAAGTTGCGTGCGCAGTGAGTGTTTGTTTTGCTGTTTGTATTTTTTTGTGTGTGCAAATAATTTTCATCCTGTTTTTTTTTTTTTTTTTTTTTTTTTTTTTAGCAAACTACAATCTTCAAAATAATCCTAAAGAGATGACCCATTCGACGATCCACAACACGACAGGGACCATCCCGCTGTTGAGAATGTTTGGTGTATTCCAAAACAAAAGTATCCAATTGTATTTTTTTTTGCATTTGGTGGTGGTTTCTGACAATACTGATTCTTTTTTTTTTTTTAGGAAATCCAGTCGGCAGTGGACTTTGCTTTTTGGGCGAGCCTTGGATCGGACCGGGGTGATTTTGTTTTTAGATGTATCTAAAAACCAATTAGGTACATATCTATATGTAGCGGTATCTATAAGTAGTGGTATGTAGCTATATCTTGATCAGTAACCTTGAATTAGGTCTCGGATTTGTACCTGGTATTTATTTTCAATTTACTTTTAATTTGTCTAGCCTAATGTATCGTCGTCGTTCTATTAAAACTCCCTAAGTCCATTTTTAGTTTAAATGAGATAAATACGCCAAGTTTATTCAAATGACAAGATCTATGTTCTATCAAAACTCCCTAAGCTCTACGTTCCTCTATTATCAAACTATATAGTATTAAAACTCCCGAAATCCAAAAAATTCTTCGATTTTTTATATTGATTACTAGCTTTAAATGCAAATATCTCAAAACACAAATAATGGACTTAGGGAGTTTTAATAGAACGACGACGGTATATTCTCTTGGGGTAGGTCATGTGTATTATATTTTTTCTTTACTGGTTGAGCATAGGGTGAGACGATAGTCTTGTCAGTGCTCCCAGTGCATGTATATAATAAATCAAATATGTACATGAATTATTCATTATTCGTTTGAGAACGAAACTTAAAACTACCCTAGTTTTAAGATTTAGTTTGTAGCGACGACCTCGGCAACATATGGTACTGAAATTTATTAAGAAATACCTCATATGCAATTGACGGATCATCTTTATTAAATACGTCGTCCCAAAACTCATAACTTAAATCAGATTTAAGACTATCAAAATTTTTTTTTTAAATTTTTTTTTGAAAGAGACTGATTTGACTTGTAAACATCGTTGTCAAACTATGATCTGTATTCAATCTATGATCAGTAATTTTAAAATCAAAAACATCTGCCTTATAGTTCCTAGTATTATTTCTTTGAAATTTTAAAAAAATATGGTCTAGACAAGACAATCCTCTGGTCGTTTTGTTCACCAAGGTTCGGACAATATATCAATATTAAAATCCCCAAGTAGAATTTGGTTCTTGCAGCTTTGATTTTCTAAAAACTCCGAAAATTCATTCACAAAACTCGTCATATTAAAGAAATGAAATCTGTAGACGCAAACAAAACAGAAGCGAGCACCGGATAACTCACAATTTATGATAATTGAATCAGCAGAGTAGAGGTTAGGAAAAACAACATCGCAAATAATATTACTGCTATAAAATACAGCAACTCCACCAGCAGCATAAGAGTCATTGCAACAAGCACTGAACGTATAATTAGGAATTTTATAATTGGAGACTTCGCAATCAAATATCCATATTTCAGAAAGAAAAATGAAATCAGGTAAGTGACTTAAGGATGCTAGATGAGACAAGAAAACATCAAAGTTTTTTCTAATGCTGCGAATATTTTGGTTAATTACAGAAAAACTGGAACAAGTATCTACATTGGAATGATCAATACATAGACAGTTAATATCATCATTATTTACTTGTAAAAAAGAACTTTTATTATCTAAGGCATTAAGAGGATTTTCAAAAACAAAATTGTTATTAGAAATATTAATATTATTTTAGTTGTGATATTTGAATTTTGTTTTATTATTATTGAAAAAGGTGTTTTTTTTTAAAGTGAGAATGTAGAGTTGTTTTTGGGAATAATTTTTTTATTTCTTGTTTTCTGCTTTAGCTTATTTTTTTTTTTTTTTTTTTTTTTATGTTAGTCAAATAAATAGATTGACACCGGAGGAAATTTTATATGAGATTGAGAGTAGAGGTTAAGCGGTAGTGACTGTTGAGAGATGCGGAAAACGCTTAGGGCCGCATAACAACTTCAGCGTAGGGCTTCTATTGTAGCTCAGGCCTACCCATTCACTTTTGGTATGGACGAGGTGGCCGTAGAGAATAAATAAGGCGAAACTCTTAGAAAATCCTCCGAAGTCGGATATTTCGAAGGAGTATTTGAAAATTTTAACGAATATTGAGTGGGGGTTAAGGAGAATGGATAGGTCGGTACCTGAAAATGAGTCGCAGGAGAAATGTAGGTCAGGGTTAAGATATAAATTAATAATGGCTTTGGCAGATTTAGATGGGGATGATGAAGATGAAGAAGAGAAAAATGAAGAAGAAGAAGAGAAAGTACAGATAGTTACACAGAAAAAAAAATTTTAGTTTAAAAGAACATGAAGTTTAACATAGGAGGAGTAAGTCGGTGATCACTTCTGGCAGTAAATCGACCGTTGTAGTAGAGGCACACAATAGGAGTAAGGATAGAGGGGGACAAGTAGTGAATGTAGTAAGTACAGACAAATTTCAGAAGTGGGATGTGAAGTTCACTGGTGAGCGCTGCGGTGCCTCAGTGAACTCATTTTTAGAAAGAGTTGAGGAGTTGAGACAGGCTAGGGGGTTTCAGAAAATAAACTCTTTTAGGCAGCCGTAGAATTTTTTGTAAGGAAAGCGTTTATTTGGCTTAGAGCGATTAGGATTTCGGTTTCGGTTCGTGGCAAGAATTGGTCAAGGAGTTGAAACTTGAATTCTTGCCACCGAACTATCATGATCAGCTTCTCGAGGAGATAAGGCGTCGCACACAAGGCAAAAATGAATCCATCGGAGTCTATGTGCAGAATTTGTTTGTTAGGTTAACCGATCAAATCTCAGAAGGTTGGAAGCTGTCAATGTTTCAAAGGAACTGGACACCTTTCTACCAAACTCAGCTTGGTTTGGCTAAGCCAAGTTGCGTTTTTGATTTGGTTGCTTTAGGTGGAAATTTAGAAGCGGTTAGGGCGAATGTATAAGCGCATGTTCCACCACCTAGTGTTAGGAATAATAGGACTTTGCTAGAGCCGGATCTAGCATACGTAGGTTTTGATTCTTCTGGGGTTATGGTTGTTTCAGACAACAACCCAACTTCTTATCAGGCCCAAACTTCACACCAACCCCGATCTTCTTTTTTAGTAAGGTGTTTTAATTGCAATAGATCAGGCCATTTTGCAAATAGGTGTTCTGCTCCTAGGCGTTGTTTAAGTTCTGGCGCTGCAGGCGTCTCTAGAAAGAATTGTCGTAAGTGTTCGGGAAATTGGCAACGGACTCCTGTGCCAGCTTGGCGGGAGGTCCGAAGGCGTTAACAGGGTTACCCGCTGGTAACCAGTTGGCGGATTTAATTCATTTAGGGTTTACTCTGGAGGCAAACGGTAAAGATAGGAGACCATTTCAAGTGTTAGATTCAGGAGCTTCTAGAACCATAATAAGGTAGGGGTGCCTGGTTAATGATAGGAAATTTAGGGCTTTCTTTGAAAAAAGAGTCTGTTCACTGCGTGTGTTTAGCAGATGGAACAAGGGTTGAAGTTTAAGGAGTAATCTCTGTTCCCATAATTGTTGAGGATAGGGTAGTGTTAGTTGACTGTTTGGTCATCCCTTCTCTGCCACAAAGAGTGATTCTCTGCGCAGATTTTTAGGCGCTGTAGGGTATCGTCCCAGATTTAAGATCACGTATGTGGACTTTTTCGGATATGTTCGATTACAGAACGATCTGAGTTGAGTGTTAGGGAAATTCAAACATTAGAAACTTTTTTAGGGGAATCTTTTAGGAAAATGCCTGAAGGCTAAGGGGGTACAACATTAGTTCAACACAAGATTAGGACGTCGGCGGAACCGATAAAACAACGGTATTATCCGGTTTTCCCGGGAATGCAGGAGCATATTGATAGGGAATTAAATGAGATGTTAGAGGCAGGAGTTATCGAGAGATTGACAAGTGCTTGGTCATCTCCAATACTTTTAGTTAAACAGAAGGACGGTTTCTATAGATTTTGCGTTGTATATAGGAAGCTTAATAAGAATACTGATAAGGGTGCTTATCCACTTTCATATATGTGGAAACACCCTGTCGAGACCGGATAAATCAAGGCACTATCCAATTACAAAACTCACCACACTTGTGACGTGTCAAATTCATCGCAGCTAAAAAAAAGGCGAGCATTCTCATTTTAGACGTCAACACGATCGGACCTTGAATTGTAAATTAATCCTACTCATTTCTTTTTTCTTTTAAACAAAAAACAATTTTGTTAAAACGTTTACTTTGGTTAAACTTTAATTAAATGTAACATGAACTTAAATTCTTAAATTATAAATAAAACAATAGTGAAATAAAATCCTATAAATTCTGGGGGCTC
The DNA here is from genome assembly GCA_916050605.2 of Platycheirus albimanus. Lineage (NCBI taxonomy): Eukaryota > Metazoa > Arthropoda > Insecta > Diptera > Syrphidae > Platycheirus > Platycheirus albimanus. The sequence goes on along the minus strand of OU696696.1, from coordinate 133,514,637 downwards.
AACCGTTCACAAAACATTTAATATAAAAAAAAAACAAAATTTTTCGTTATTTCTGCTTCGAAGTGGATAACTTTACACGGGAGTTATTGTTGGTTTTCGTGGTTGGGATTGGGAACAGAAGACGAAATCAAACGGGAACCTTGATAACCGCTAGAGCTGTACCAAAATCAAAAAAGGAAAAAGCTAAATTAACGGGCTGAGATTGGTAACAGTAAATACATACTGTGGAACCGCAGTAAATGGTGACTGGTTGGACTTAGTTTCAACTTTTGAAGTGCAGTGCAAAACATACTCAGACCATATGCCCATTGTGTTGAAATGGACGAACGAACCAAGAACTCAACAAAATGAACTTAAACTTCTTCCGAAACTTAAATGGAAATGTGAATAGTTATGTTCTTATCAAAACAAATTGAATAAACATCTGTCCGAAATCCCTGCAAACTTCAATTCTATCGAAAAATTCTCAAATGCAGTAACATCTAGTATAAGGAGCTCCTCACAAACACAAAATCAAACTCCCACAATTAAATTTAAACAGAAATGGTTCGATTATGAATGTGTTAAAGCACGACGAAAATCATTCACTTTTTTAAATGCTCTACGTAAATGCTACAATGAAGACCTGAGGAGATGGTATTTAGAATCAAATGCTAGGTATAAGAAGCTATGCTCCCTTAAAAAAATTGAATTCCAAAACAACCAAGCACGCTCGCTAGGCCTCATTAAAAACCCAAAAGAGTTTTGGAAAACAGCCAAAGAAATAAACGGATCCAACTTCATAATAGGCGTGACTATATCTGCAGAAGATCTCGCTTTGCACTTCAAAGGGTTACTTTTCAACAGCTCGAGTTTACAATTCGCATATGCCGAACCGTTAGTGCTAGACGAAATTCTTGATTCGGAAATAACAGTTCATGAAATTCAAAATGTTATTAATAAAGCGAAAAATGGAAAAGCACCCGGTGAAGACGGTATACCGTATGAATTTTTCAAAAACGCCTGTCCGACATTGAACAATAAGTTAAAGCACCTTTTTAATGAGATATTAACAACAGCAACAATTCCAACCTCATTCAAAAAATCCGTGATATTTCCAATCCATAAAAAGGGAGATTCTAATAATCCTGAAAATTACCGTGGAATCTCATTCATGAATACTATTGCTAAAATTTTTTTGCGGTGTACTTGTAAGCAGGCTTGAAAATTGGGTTGATCATCACAATATTCTTACGGAACTTCAAGCTGGTTTCAGAAGAAACTACTCAACTGTCGACCAAATTTTTTGTCTCACCTCAATAATAAAAGCATTTCAAGCTAGAAAAAAGAAGGTTTACTCATTTTTCGTCGACTTAAAAGCAGCTTTTGACCTTGTAAACCGAAATGCACTATTATACAAGCTGTCACAAATAGGTCTTTCCTCAAAATTTACCAAAGTCCTGAAAGAAATGTATACAGGCACGCAAGCAGCAGTATGGGATGGATCAGCTTACTCTCAGTGGTTTGATACAGACTCGGGAGTTAAACAAGGATGCCTTTTTAGTGCGCTACTATTTTCGCTCTTTATAAATGACATAGTCTCGTGTATACCCGGTGGAATTAATATTGCTGATACTAACGTTAATGTACTTTTGTATGCGGATGACCTGGTTCTACTATCGAAATCTACTGATAACCTACAACTGATGATTAACCGCCTTTCAAATTATTGTGAAACGTGGGGCCTCTCTATAAACATTGAAAAATCAAAAATTATGGTCTTCTCACATAGCTCCCGAAGTTTAAATAGATACAAATGGTACTACAAGGGCAACGAGATTGAAGTTTCTAAGGAATATAAATACCTGGGACTGAAAATAAATTCGGTTTTAGATTTCAAAAACCACCACGAAGGGAAAGTTGCTGCTTCCCAGAGTTTAGTTAACATGACGTGGCGAAAAATATTTTCTAACAAAAATATCACTCTTTCATCCAAGTACAAAGTCTTCGAAAGCGTAGTAAAATCAACACTCTGCTATGCTGCTCAAATTTGGGGAACAGATGAATTGGAAGTGATTGAAAAATTTCATCGAAATTTTCTGAAAAAAATGTTTCATCTACCAACAAACACCCCAAACTATGCATTGTATCTCGAAACTGGCCTGCCTAAGATTTTTACATATACTCTCAAGCTACAAGCAGACTTTATCTTAAAAATTGCTTCACATTCTGATACTCGTCTAACGAAAAAAATGCTTCATTACGAAAATAGAAACAACGACTGGTGGATGGTAAAATGGCAAAATATTGCCTCTTATTATAACATTGTTTTGGACTGGAACTTCAGTAACCTAAACTCATTAAAAGAACAACTTTACTCCTTAATACAAATCAATGAAGACTACACTCGTAACGCATTTATTGAAGAAGCACGACAATCTGAAAGCAGAATTATGTATTCGCAATTAAATTATCACCTCTGCTGTAACAACTACTTTCAAGATGAACTGGGCTATGAAGAAATATCGTTGCTGTTTAAATCGAGATGTGAGCTCATCTACCTAAACGGCAGTCCATACAATGGTAGTTTCAACCAATTTTGCACGCTGTGCAACATGAAGGCCAAGGAAGACAACTTTCATTTCATAAGCATTTGTCCAATCTTCAAACATCAAAGACTTGCATATCAAGGAAAGGAACGTTTTACCATGCTGGAAACATTAGACATTTTAAACGGAAGAAACTGGAAAGACTTGTGTAGTTTTCTAAAATCTATTATTAAATACAGAAACCTGTTAATGACTGAGTATATGTGAAATTTGAATGAATGAATTTTTCCTTTTTATTGTGTTTATATAACTTATCATTACAATAACATTATATTGCCATTCAAGCTGACGGCTACGCCAAAGCTATCTCAAATTCATAACCATACCTAAAATATGTAACTTAATAATGGTCCAATAAATGAATTACTTACTTACTTACTTACTTACTTACTGTGGAACCGTAAGTACACGGCACGAGGTAAATGCATCTTCATAAATTTTCATTTACAATTGGACACTATTTTTGAGGGTTTTTTTTTTAATTTACTAAAACTACGATGGGAAGAAAAAATAATAAGAACAGCACTTCAATTGGAGGAGTAGGTACACGTGATTTTTCCGATATTTTCCAGGATTTGGACAAAAGACAAAAAGAAGCAGACGCAAGGGAAAAACTTTTAAAGGAAAAAGAAAAGGAGGTAGAGTTGAGTAGGAGAGAGGGTCTGATTAGGGAAAAAGAGAATGAGTTGGCCATGAGGTTGGAGGTGTCGCTTCTTAAATCGAGCTTGGAAGAGGAATTGTTGAAGGCGAGGGGACGTTCGAATATTACTTTTGATGACATTGCTTCAGTGGTACCGGAGTATATTGGGAACGACGAATATGATGTAGAAAGTTGGGTACAAAACGTGGAAAAAGCAGCGGAAAATATGAAGTGGTCTGATATTGAAATGGTGTTATTCGGTAAACGGTTGTTAAAGGGTCCCGCTAAATTAGCAGTAAAATGCAAGCCGAGCATTTCCAAATGGAACGATTTGAAGGATTTTTTGGTAGAAGAATTTTCTCAAAAAATATGCACCGCAGGTGTACATAAAAAGCTGGCACAGAGGACGCAAAACCGAGACGAAACGCTTCATGAATATTTGTTGGCTATGAGGGAAATCGGGTCCAGAGGAAAAGTAGATGATGTTTCAGTTATTGAGTATGTTATTGATGGTATTGTTGATTCTCCACAAAATAAAATGATGCTGTATGGTGCAAGTAGCATGAAAGAATTCAAGGAAAAGTTGTCGATTTATTCTAAGTTCAAAGAGAGTTGTTCTTCAAGTTAGAAGGCAAAAGATTCAAGGGCATTCTATACACCTGAAAGTAACAAAAATTGTGGTCGTAAGTCTAGCATTCGTTGCTTCAACTGCGGTCAACTAGGACATCAGAGTAAACAGTGTAGTGATAGGAAGCCTAAATGTTTCTCCTGCAACGAGTTTGGCCACAAATCAATGGATTGCCCTAAGAACCTACAGAAAGAAAAGAAAAGCAACGTGGTTGAAGCTTCAGTCGCCAACACAATGAAACAGATCTCGGTGAACGGCTACGAAGTACAAGGTCTTATTGATACTGGTAGTGACCTCACTCGAGTTAGAAGCGATATTTATATTAAAATGGGTGCACCTGCTATTACTCAGAAGTCATTTTCAGTTCGCGGCCTGTCTATTAATCCAGTAGAAACTTTTGGTTATTTCATGGCTAAAATTAAAATTGATAATTGCTTTTGTGATGGGTGCGTTTATGTTATGTCTGATTCGGTGATGCAGTCTGAATTCATAGTTGGTAGAGATGTCTTGACAGGTAAAAACATAAAGCTTGGTCCAGAGGGTGTACAGGTTACTGATATAGAAGAACATCTTTGTCAGAAAGCTGAAGTATGTGCTTTAAATGAAAATATTTATAAAATAGGAAACCAAGATTATAAGGACGAAATAGATCAGCTGGTTGCCGATTATAATCCTGTTGCCAGAAACACATCAACAGTGGAAATGACCTTGATCTTGAAATCTGAAGTTCCTATTTCACAACCTCCAAGAAGACTCTCACCATTAGAAAAAAAAATCGTAGACGAGCAGGTAGCAAGTTGGTTGAGTGATGGAATTATTAGACCTAGCTCCTCTGAGTATGCAAGTCCAGTCGTTCTAGTCAACAAAAAAGATGGGACGAAGCGACTGTGCATAGATTTTAGGCGGCTTAATAAAGAAATTTTAAGAGATCACTTTCCTCTACCCTTAGTCGAAGATCAGATAGATGCTCTCAGTGAAGGGAAAGTATTTTGCACTCTGGACTTAGAGAATGGTTTTTTTCACGTTCGAGTTTCCGAAAAAAGCACCAAATACCTTTCATTTGTAACGCCATCTGGACAGTGGGAGTTTTTACGAGCTCCTTTCGGCCTTTCTACTTCGCCAACTATCTTTATGAAGTTTATTTATCAGATTTTTCTGCCACTGATTAGAAAAGGATATATGCTGGTTTTTGTAGACGATGTAGTTGTCAAAGGAAAGAATTGCAAAGAGTGCTTTGAGAGATTGAAAGAAGTACTTGCGTTAGCTGAAGGGTATGGTTTAAATATTAAGTGGAAGAAATGTCAATTTTTATGCCACACCATTGAATACTTGGGTTTTATTATATTTCAAGGCACTGTTAAGCCATCGGAACAAAAAACTGTGGCAATAAAGAAGTTTCCGGAACCTACAACCATACAAAAAGTACAAAGTTTTTTGGGTCTAACAGGCTACTTTCGAAAATTTATAAAGGACTACTCTATAAAAGCTAGACCATTAACGCAACTATTAAGGAAAGGTGAACAATATGAGTTCGGAGTTTCTCAAAGAATTGCATTTGAAGAACTCAAAAAATGTATTACAATGGAACCTGTTTTAAAAATTTATAATCAGGAATCCCAGATGGAACTACACACCGACGCCTCAAAATGGGGATTTGGAGCAGTGCTCCTGCAGAAGTCAGATGATGCATCCTTCCATCCTGTATATTTCTTCAGCAAAAAGACCAGCCGACAGGAAGAAAAATACTGCAGCTACGAGCTCGAAGTACTAGCCATTGTAAACGCGTTAAAGAAGCTGCGAGTATACTTGCTAGGAATACAATTTAAAATTGTAACGGATTGTGCAGCTTTTAAGTCCACAATGGAGAAAAAAGATATACTCCCGAGGATCGCAGGCTGGGCTCTGTTACTGGAAGATTTTAATTACACACTTGAGCATCGTGCAGGAAGTCGTATGAAACATGTCGATGGACTAAGTCGAAACCCTATCACAATGACCATTTCGAGTGAGTTCCTCATTAGAGTTGAAGACACCCAGTCCTCTGACGAACATTTAAATATGATAAAGGGGATGCTAGATCACGGTTCTTACGAAAACTATTTCCTCGAAAACAAAATTCTATACAGATATGATGAAAAGGGTAACAAACAACTTTGTATTGTAACGAAGCGTTACAAAACAACACCACTTAAGACACATTGTTCTCATTCTATCCATTTCTACGCATTATACACTACACTAATACACACCATTGACGTCTACGTCACTACAAAGGTTACTCATGATAGGGCAAATGCATCACAGAAACAAAGCGGTTTTACATTTAACTTTTAATTCACACCTAGTTTCTTCACAAATATGTATAAGACAAGCAGTCAGCGAGGCATAAATCATCGAGAGTTACATTTCGATCTTGGTGTTCTATACACTAAATACCAGTGCGAAAGCCTGCCGTAAATACCAGTGTGAAAACCTGCCGTAAATACTAGTGCGAAAGCCTACCGTAAATACCAGTGCGAAAGCCTGCCGTAAATACCAGTGTGAAAACCTGCCGTAAATACTAGTGCGAAAGCCTACCGTAAATACCAGTGCGAAAGCCTGCCGTAAATACCAGTGTGAAAACCTGCCGTAAATACTAGTGCGAAAGCCTACCGTAAATACCAGTGCGAAAGCCTGCCGTATATACCAGTGTGAAAACCTGCCGTAAATACTAGTTCGAAAGCCTACCGTAAATACCAGTGCGAAAGCCTGCCGTAAATACCAGTGTGAAAACCTGCCGTAAATACTAGTGCGAAAGCCTACCGTAAATACCAGTGCGAAAGCCTGCCGTAAATACCAGTGTGAAAACCTGCCGTAAATACTAGTGCGAAAGCCTACCGTAAATACCAGTGCGAAAGCCTGCCGTAAATACCAGTGTGAAAACCTGCCGTAAATACTAGTGCGAAAGCCTACCGTAAATACCAGTGCGAAAGCCTGCCGTTAATACCAGTGTGAAAACCTGCCGTAAATACTAGTGCGAAAGCCTACCGTAAATACCAGTGCGAAAGCCTGCCGTAAATACCAGTGTGAAAACCTGCCGTAAATACTAGTGCGAAAGCCTGCCGTAAATACCAGTGCGAAAGCCTGCCGTAAATACCAGTGTGAAAACCTGCCGTAAATACTAGTGCGAAAGCCTACCGTAAATACCAGTGCGAAAGCCTGCCGTAAATACCAGTGTGAAAACCTGCCGTAAATACTAGTGCGAAAGCCTACCGTAAATACCAGTGCGAAAGCCTGCCGTAAATACCAGTGTGAAAACCTGCCGTAAATACTAGTGTGAAAACCTGCCGTAAATACTAGTGCGAAAGCCTACCGTAAAAGACTGCCGTAAATACCAGTACGAAGGCCTGCCAGCTACCCTACACCCACTATGGAAAAACCCGTACAATAACCAATTGTATAGAGACTAGAGCAAGAATCTACCACGGGGAGCTAAGGAAGGAGCATCAATTCATTTCAACTGAGGACCGAACCAGAGAAAGAGAATCATACAAAACTACATTATACATATTATAAATCGATTAATTTGTATTTTAATATATAAGTGTTTTTCCTTAAATAATAAAGTTTTCTTAAGGTTATTTGTGGCCTTTTACATTCAAAGTTGCAGTGTTTCTTTGATTTTCGACCCTGGCAAAACCAACGAGCGAAACCCCAGCTGGAAACTAAAAAGCACATCACAAATTGGCGCCCGAGCAGGGACCATTAAGGTCCACGTCCGAGAAAAACTTTAAAGGGAACACTTGAATACAATCAAAAGCCATAATGTCCTCAGATGGTGATGAACCCGCCGAGTTTGATGTGTCAAACAGTATCGGGAATATCTATCTTCTCCGGAAGAAGGAGTTAATAGAATTAATGACCCGACACGGACTACCAACCGACGGAAAATCACACGAGCTTAGAGCCAGATTAAGCAAGCACATCAAAGAAGCCCGGCTCAGGAAGTCCACCCAGAACTTGTGTGAAGAAATGGAAAAATTGGTTACAGAAAGATATGATTCCGAAGATGAACAAGATAAGCTTGAAGATAAGGCAAAGGTAGAAGCACGGTCTTGCACAGACTACACGGAGTTCTCCTTTCCGGTACCTCAGAAAGATGACTTAAGTGCAGATGTTACGACCGAGCACGAAGATAAGTCTACCACCAAAGGTCATCCTTCTAGGGATGGCCAATCCAATATGAAACCCAGTAACAATTCAGAGTTGAGGGTGGAAAACTCAGACACAAAAAGACAAGACAGGAGGTTCTCTGTTAACCAGGACGCCGAAGTCATGAACGTGGTAAGGAAATGGGGATTAAAGTTCGACTCCACCGGTAATGCATTGGAGTTCATGGAGCGCGTCGAGGAACTGGCTTCCTGTTACGACGTACGCTTGGATGATATGGTAAGAACCCTACCAGAAATTTTTCGCGGAACAGCATTAGAATGTGTTGCGGTAAATTTTACCACAACAAGTTCCACTGGCCTATTCGTTTCCTTTTTTCCATTTTTCACCCCTCCTTCTCGTTGGTTCTCCAAAATGCTGGCAGAGTAGAGAGTGCGCTTGGCCATCAGCAGGAAGCCCGCTCCAAAAGCATTTTGGAAAGACAACACAAGCAGGTCTCAATACAAATGTTGTGAAAGACAATCACAACTTTCTAACGTGCGACAGTTGGTCCACGAGATGACCGAACATAAATGTGCGACAGGCCGTCCACAAATCCGTCCTAGATGAAGCTGTTGAGTTCAAAGTCCAGCCAACGTTTGAAATGGCCGAGAGCCCAACCTAGCGTGTCTTCAACACAAAGAAAAGAAAAATGACTTGCATCTATTTCCCTTAAATTCAATCTGCACGAAGACCTACAATATTTTAATCTTTAAGATGTAAAGAAAAACAATCGGGTTAGCCTTCGGATCTTTTCTCGCAAGGCGAGTGGGAAAGGACAGAGAATTTACTTGCTCGAAAGATTTTCCTCCATACTGTAGTCTGGGCATGGGACGGGGACTTTGTCGAGTTTATAAATGGTTTTTCGCTTTTTCTCTTAAAAAGTTGGGATTGCCAAGAATGGGTCTGAACTCGTCCATTGAGCTACTCTTGTTGCAAATATCACCATTAGCCAGGGATATTTTGCATAATTCGAATGCGTGGCTTGGGTTCAACAACGGTACACACTCTCACCAATGATACGAAGTGTTGAAGCTCGCCCGTGACAGAACACCACCACAGACATTGGCTAAAAAGAGAAGAATGTATTTTGGATATGGCTAATGGACGAGAAAAGTCAGCCATTTTGGACTTTGGCTTCACTTTTTGGTTTTCGACTAAAAGGCTGAGACAGAAAAAATTTAAGAGTTAGCGAAAAATCATTTTTCGAGTTGATTACGTTTATTCTGAGTTTATAATAAATCTTAACGTAGAGATTTTGGCAGATAAGGCCAACGAGTTTATTTTGTGTGATTATTTTGTTAGTGAGGAAGATCTTTCGGGAGGAAATATCTCAGGCTCTGGAGAAAGGATCCTTATAGGCAGATAAGTACCCTTTTTCATTCTTTTCGTTTTGTCCCAGGACAGTAGTTTGCGTGTTTTGATAGTTGTGTTATTCTGGCCAAAAGTGGCAGAAACTTGTTTATTGTGGAGTCTTCGTGCATCCGTTGTCTATCCCGAGATTGCGGGACTCGCGACCCAATTTTTACTTTCATTAATTTTCATAGTCAACCCCGTCATTTTTCTCTCCTTTGTGTCTTTTGTGACACTAAATAAAACTATTAATTGTACCTACCAATTTTGTTCATTTCCATAATATATCTATTTTATCTTTTGATTTGGCCTTCCGCCATCTCTTATAAACCATTCACTGTAAAGTTTTGTTTACGAAAAAATTTAGGGTTTTTTACCTATACTGAAAGGTTTCCCTAATAAATCATTTGAATTTCCTATTTGGAAAAATAACTCGTTCTTTTTATTCCATTGGAATTCTTCTTTTCAGTTTTATGACGGTTTGGTAATTCCTGAGAAAATTACCTGGCGCCTAACATAATTTCTAGTACACCCTGTACGAAGAATTGATCTTGATTCGTCTTCCGTTTATTTTTTTTCAGAAATTCTAAATTTTATTGATACGATCAATAAAATAATTATTCATCGATCAAACCCACCCCCTTCTGAGCGAACCGGCAAGCCACCTATCGAACGGTGCTAATCTCGATTTACAGACCTACTTGTGCGAACGGAACTAAATTTGACATTTCTTTTTTTATCAATCATCTTCATTGTTCATTCAACGAAAATACTCATCGCGGCACGACGGGTGTGTGCATTTGTTTTGTTTTGCGTTAGTAAATAATTATTGTTTTCTTGGATTCGATAAATCCATAGTCCGCGGTTTTATAGTATACGTTCAAAATTAACCATCCTAAAGTTAAATTTATTTGTTCGCGTGTAGATTCATTTATAAATAAAAAGTAAATCGTGATAATTGGCGCAGCCAACGTGGAGCCAAGATCGTAGAAGGAATTTCTGTTTGTTTGTGTCGACTCTGTGTTGTGTTTTAGGAAAGTTGTTCTGTTTTTTTTATAATCAAAATCCTATAAAAAAGAATATTATACTTGGAGTTGTTTTTTTTAACAGGCAGATAAGCAGCAGCAGCAGGCAGCAGTTTTTTTTATCAACAAGTTTTTGTGTGCGGAGTTTTTGGAAAAGTGTGGAGCAGTGGGCAAAGGAGCAGAGGAAAAAACAATAGAAGTAAAGTGTTGTTTGTGGCAAGGATTTGGTGAGAGTTTAATTGTTTTTTTTTTTTTTTTGTTAATTTCGTACCTACCTTCTTCACAATTGAGATTGAACATTTTAATTGTTCAATTTCATTTGAAAAAAAAATTTTATTTTTTTTTACATATATTGATATATTTTTCTATTGACTTTTTTTTTATTATTTTGGGGTGACTATTGTCATCTCTTTCGGTTTTGTGGAAAATTTATTTTGTGAGTACTGAGTAGGTAGTTTTTAGTGTTACCACTTTACGCGATTTTAGTTTCTGATATTGTTTCGTGTGGATATTTTTTTTAGTACCTTTTTTCTGATTTTTTTTTCTTCTCTCTTGGGGTACCTATAATCTTTCTTTGGAATTTTTGTTTGGGAACAAATTTTTTTTTGTTAAATTTTCATTCGTTTTAAATAATTTCTTGTTTTTTTTTGTAGATTTTGAGAATTTTAAATATACCTTCGTAGTGTTTTTGTAAGTTATTTTTTTTTAAAGTGATAGGCATTCTAAATAAAGATAGCAAGTTTTTTTCTTTCTTCCAAATAGATTAAGATTTAACAGGGTGTTTTGAGTGTTTATGCCAATTTTTTTTTTGCGTTTATTTGTTTTTTTAATAAATTTCCGTTTGATTTAAATTTCCTTTTAGTTTTCGTTAGGAGTTTTTTTTTAAGTCTTTTCAATCAAGATCGTGTTGGAATTTTTACCATTGAGTTTTTGATTTTTTTTTTTCTCTGAATTTTAGATTTTCCATCAACATGGACATTAATAGGTTGTGTCAGGATGAGCTATATTATGAAATGCTCAGTAGAGGGTTAGAGAAAGGGACGGTTGACGTTATGAGATCGTCACTTCGATCAGCTCGCATGCTGGAACGCAGGGGTTCGGTGGAGACATTTAATAAATATCCGTTTTCTTATATTGAGGATAGGGATGCAGTGCAGGAAAAGATTAGTGAGATTAGGACTCTTCTTAAGGATCAACCAAGAAATCCGAAGTCTCCGGAATTCTTGAAGGTCCTTACCAAGATCGAATGGGCATTGAATAGGATAGGAAGAGCACCAGCAGAGGGGGATGAGGAGTTAGGAGAGCAAAAATCGCTCAGATTAGAGCTTTTGCTACTATTATCTAAGCTGCAAGGGGAGGAAGAAAAGGTCCTTATGGATGGACATGGACATGCATCGACCTCAGGCGCAGGTCAGCTGAATCAGGGCTCGATTCAGCAAACGAGGGAAATTGTACCCCCGCCGATTCGTGACGATTTAAATAGGGTTAGTTTAGGTGGTAGTTTAGGGTTTTCAGGTTCTCAAGAACGATGTTCGGAAAGGATTTGTAGGTGGAATGTTCAGTTCACTGGGGAGCGCTGTGGTACATCAGTTAACTCATTCCTTGAGAGGGTCGAAGAACTAAGTTTAGCTCGGGGGGTTTCGGAAACGCAGTTGTTCCATTCAGTAGTTGACCTTCTTACAGGTCAAGCTCTACTTTGGTATAGGTCGGTTAGGGAGGACATTTCAAACTGGCAAGAATTTGTAGATGCTTTAAAGTATGAATTCTTGCCAGCGAATTATGATGATCTGTTGTTAGAACAAATCAATCGTAGGACCCAAGGGAAGGAGGAGTCGTATGGAGCATATTTAGCTACCATGAGGACCATGTTTAAGAGGTTAGGAGAACCACTTTCAGAACGGAGGAAAGTGGCGATTTTGTTAAAGAATTTGGACCCTTTCTATCAAAAACAGATTGGTTTTAATAAACCACAATCCGTCAAAGATTTGGCTAGTTTAGGTAGGGATTTAGAAACTCTTAGGGCTAATGTTGATAATTTCGAACCTCCGGCGAGAGGCAGGAATTGTGTAGAACCTGAATTTGGTTATACTGCAGTTTCGGCAGTGCAACCCAAAGTGGCAGTCGTCAGTAGGGACGAACAGCCCAACAGAGCGGTGGAACCTAGTAGGTCGCAGCCTAATAGATCCACACAATCTGATGGAACTATTAGGTGTTTCAATTGTGGGAAGCCAGGTCATTTTTCCAGTAGGTGTTCCGCTCCTAGGAGATGTTTTGGTTGTGGGGCTGAAGGAGTTAGTAGAAGCAATTGCCGACGGTGTTCGGGAAATGCTCAAAGGGCTCGCGCGCCAGCAGGGCGGGAGTTCCGAAGAAATTAGGACGGTTGCCTGCTGGTAACCAGTCGGTGGACCAAATTCATTTGGATTTTACTTTGGAGGCAAACGGGGATGATAGGAGACCCTATTTAGGAGTTAGTATTTATGGTACTAGATTTTTGGGTTTGTTAGATTCAGGAGCTTCTAGAACCATAATAGGTAGGGATGGATGGAGAGTTCTCCAAGAGTTAGGACTTACCTCAAATAAAGGCACTGTTAGTTCGGTATTCTTAGCCGATGGAGCAGGTGTTGAGGTCGTAGGAAGTGTTAGCTTACCGATAGAAGTAGAAGATAAGGTAGTCTTAATAGACTGTCTTATTATACCATCTCTGACACATACCGTGATCCTAGGTGCAGATTTTTGGGCACTCTCGGGGATCGTCCCGGATTTGAGATCACGTATGTGGAATTTTTCGGACCAAGCTCAAGTGGTTTCGATTTGTTCTATTACAGAACGTTCAGAGTTGGACAGTAGGGAAATTAAACAGTTAGACAATTTAGTTGAAGAAGCTTTTAGGAAGATGCCAGAAGGTTTAGGTTGTACCACTATGGTGGAACATAAGATTAGGACGTCGGCGGAACCGATTAAACAACGGTATTATCCGGTTTCTCCGGCAATGCAGGAACACATAGATAGGGAATTAAACGAAATGTTAGAAGCAGGGGTAATTGAGAGGTCCAATAGTTCTTGGTCATCTCCAATACTCCTAGTTAAGAAGAAGGATGGGTCTTTTAGATTTTGTGTAGATTATAGGAAGCTTAATAAAAATACAGATAGAGATGCTTATCCACTGCCTTATATTAATTCTATTTTAGACAGGCTTCGAGGCGCGAGGTTCTTGTCTTCGCTTGACATTAAGTCAGCTTACTGGCAGATTCCCATGGAAGAGGAATCTAAAGCCTTTACAGCCTTCACGGTCCCTGGTCGGGGTCTCTTTCAATTTAGAAGGATGCCTTTCGGTCTTCACAATTCGCCTGCGACATGGCAGAGGTTTATCGACACAGTTTTGGGTGCCGACCTCGAGCCATTCGTTTTCGTCTATTTAGACGACATAATCATCATTGCAGAGACTTTTGAGAAGCATCTCGAAATTCTGAGTGAGGTTATGAAAAGGTTGAGTGAAGCAGGGTTGAAGGTCAGTAGGGAGAAATGTAACTTTTGCATACCATCGCTGAAGTTCTTAGGGTATATTGTGGATCGGAATGGGCTTCATGTAGACCCAGAAAAAGTGGAAAGCATGGTTAGGATTGCAGCACCGAAGAATGTTAAGGAGATTAGGAGTTTCATAGGGACAGTTTCTTGGTACCGACGTTTTGTACCGAATTTTGCTGAATTACTTCGGCCACTGTCAGATTTGTTAAAGAAAGGTAGGAAATTTACTTGGACAGAAGAGTGTGAGGCTAGCTTTAGGAAGGCAAAAGAGTGTTTGGTGACAGCACCCATACTTACTTGCCCAGATTTTAAACGACCTTTTGTCGTACAAACAGACGCTTCTGACTACGGTATCGGTGCAGTTTTGGCTCAAAACTTTGATGAAGGGGAAAAGGTTGTCTGTTACCTTAGTAGGTCTTTAAATAGGAGTGAACGCAATTATAGTACAACAGAGAAGGAATGTTTGGCCGTACTATGGGCGGTTGAGAAGTTGCGACCATACATCGAGGGTGCTCGGTTTACGGTCGTGACTGATCATTATTCCCTGGTATGGTTGAGCAACCTTAAAGATCCACAGGGTAGATTAGCACGTTGGGCAGTTAGGCTTCAACAATTCGACTTCGAAATTATCCATCGAAAGGGGAAGGAGCATGTAGTTCCAGACATGCTATCTCGAGGAGTCCCGGAGTTAGCCGAGATCTCAGAAGAGGATACCGACCCTTGGATAATTAAAATGAAGTCAGCAGTTAATTCTAACCCGTTAGCTTATCCAGCCTGGAGAATTGAACATGGTCATTTGTTCAAATTTATAAAGGTCAACCACATTGTCGTTCACGAAAATAATCAGGAATGGAAGAGGGTTTTAGGGAAGCAGGAAAGATTAAAAATTTTACAGGAGTTTCATGATGGTCCTCTAGCGGGACACATGGGAGTTAGAAAAACTTTTGCCAGGATCGGGTCAAAATTTTATTGGCCTAAGATGAGAGGTGATATCACCAAATATGTTAGGAATTGTAGAGTTTGCCAACAGGTGAAACCGGTGAATGAGAAGCCAGCTGGGTTAATGTCGGAAAGAGTAGGGATTACTTCACCATGGGAAATGATCTGTGTAGATCTTGTAGGTCCGCTCCCAAAGTCGAGTAGGGGTTTCATTTATATTCTCACCGTCGTTGATTATTTTACTAAATTTCCACTTCTTTTTGCGTTGAGGTCTGCTACTGCGAAAGCAATTTGTAGGGAACTTGAGGAAAATGTTTTTCTTTTATTTGGCACCCCGAGGGTGGTCGTATGTGACAACGGCCCGCAATTCCGATCAAAGGAATTGAAAACGCTTTGCCAAGCGTACGCGTCACGTTTGAACTTTACAGCTCATTATCATCCGCAGGCAAATCCTGCGGAAAGAATCAATCAAATAATCAAGACGACATTAAGAGCTTACGTCAGTGAGAATCACCGAGTTTGGGACTCACAACTTTCGAAGGTTGCGTGCGCTATTCGCACGTCACAACACGAAGTACTGGGAGTATCCCCGTACTTCGCAAATTTTGGGAGGGAGATGGTAACTTCTGGTCAAGAAGTACCAAAAGTTGGCGGTTCGTCGGAAACTGTTCAAGATCTAGGGGAGATCGAAGAACGTTTCAAAAAGCTAAGGATTGATATTGGCAAAAAGCTTCAGGCTGCAAGCCACAAATCTGCTCAAGCTTACAATTTACGTCGGAGGGATGTTCAATACCGTCCCGGCGATTTTGTATGGCGCAGAAACTTTTCTCTTTCGGATGCCGCGAATTATTATGCAGCCAAGTTAGCACCGAAGTTTGTCGGTCCGTTAAAAATTAAGAAGCGTGTGTCACCTTGGACATACATTTTAGAAGATGATAAAGGTAAAGAGTGCGGGAAATGGCACGCTAAAGATTTAAAACCGTTTTCAGATGCATCCAATACTTAACGTAATTTTGTATTTTTTTTTCTCTCAGTTTTTTTTTACTTTTTCGCTTAAATTTTCTTTTTCTTTTCTGATGGAAATCCTTTGTTTCTTTTTCCTCATCCTTGGTTCTTCTTCAGAAATGATTTACAGTTCTTTCGAAATGTAAAGTCATTTCATGGGAGGTAAGGGTGGGATTTGTTGCGGTAAATTTTACCACAACAAGTTCCACTGGCCTATTCGTTTCCTTTTTTCCATTTTTCACCCCTCCTTCTCGTTGGTTCTCCAAAATGCTGGCAGAGTAGAGAGTGCGCTTGGCCATCAGCAGGAAGCCCGCTCCAAAAGCATTTTGGAAAGACAACACAAGCAGGTCTCAATACAAATGTTGTGAAAGACAATCACAACTTTCTAACGTGCGACAGTTGGTCCACGAGATGACCGAACATAAATGTGCGACAGGCCGTCCACAAATCCGTCCTAGATGAAGCTGTTGAGTTCAAAGTCCAGCCAACGTTTGAAATGGCCGAGAGCCCAACCTAGCGTGTCTTCAACACAAAGAAAAGAAAAATGACTTGCATCTATTTCCCTTAAATTCAATCTGCACGAAGACCTACAATATTTTAATCTTTAAGATGTAAAGAAAAACAATCGGGTTAGCCTTCGGATCTTTTCTCGCAAGGCGAGTGGGAAAGGACAGAGAATTTACTTGCTCGAAAGATTTTCCTCCATACTGTAGTCTGGGCATGGGACGGGGACTTTGTCGAGTTTATAAATGGTTTTTCGCTTTTTCTCTTAAAAAGTTGGGATTGCCAAGAATGGGTCTGAACTCGTCCATTGAGCTACTCTTGTTGCAAATATCACCATTAGCCAGGGATATTTTGCATAATTCGAATGCGTGGCTTGGGTTCAACAACGGTACACACTCTCACCAATGATACGAAGTGTTGAAGCTCGCCCGTGACAGAACACCACCACAGACATTGGCTAAAAAGAGAAGAATGTATTTTGGATATGGCTAATGGACGAGAAAAGTCAGCCATTTTGGACTTTGGCTTCACTTTTTGGTTTTCGACTAAAAGGCTGAGACAGAAAAAATTTAAGAGTTAGCGAAAAATCATTTTTCGAGTTGATTACGTTTATTCTGAGTTTATAATAAATCTTAACGTAGAGATTTTGGCAGATAAGGCCAACGAGTTTATTTTGTGTGATTATTTTGTTAGTGAGGAAGATCTTTCGGGAGGAAATATCTCAGGCTCTGGAGAAAGGATCCTTATAGGCAGATAAGTACCCTTTTTCATTCTTTTCGTTTTGTCCCAGGACAGTAGTTTGCGTGTTTTGATAGTTGTGTTATTCTGGCCAAAAGTGGCAGAAACTTGTTTATTGTGGAGTCTTCGTGCATCCGTTGTCTATCCCGAGATTGCGGGACTCGCGACCCAATTTTTACTTTCATTAATTTTCATAGTCAACCCCGTCATTTTTCTCTCCTTTGTGTCTTTTGTGACACTAAATAAAACTATTAATTGTACCTACCAATTTTGTTCATTTCCATAATATATCTATTTTATCTTTTGATTTGGCCTTCCGCCATCTCTTATAAACCATTCACTGTAAAGTTTTGTTTACGAAAAAATTTAGGGTTTTTTACCTATACTGAAAGGTTTCCCTAATAAATCATTTGAATTTCCTATTTGGAAAAATAACTCGTTCTTTTTATTCCATTGGAATTCTTCTTTTCAGTTTTATGACGGTTTGGTAATTCCTGAGAAAATTACCTGGCGCCTAACATAATTTCTAGTACACCCTGTACGAAGAATTGATCTTGATTCGTCTTCCGTTTATTTTTTTTCAGAAATTCTAAATTTTATTGATACGATCAATAAAATAATTATTCATCGATCAAACCCACCCCCTTCTGAGCGAACCGGCAAGCCACCTATCGAACGGTGCTAATCTCGATTTACAGACCTACTTGTGCGAACGGAACTAAATTTGACATTTCTTTTTTTATCAATCATCTTCATTGTTCATTCAACGAAAATACTCATCGCGGCACGACGGGTGTGTGCATTTGTTTTGTTTTGCGTTAGTAAATAATTATTGTTTTCTTGGATTCGATAAATCCATAGTCCGCGGTTTTATAGTACGTTCAAAATTAACCATCCTAAAGTTAAATTTATTTGTTCGCGTGTAGATTCATTTATAAATAAAAAGTAAATCGTGATAAATGGTTCCGCATAAACAAGGATAGTCTACGATCATGGTCCCTTTTCCGGAAGCTATTCCTGCAGCATTTCCTACCTGCACGTTACATCCACAAATTGGAGGATGAGATAATGAGAAAGAGACAAGGCACACGGGAAAAGGCAAAAGATTTTGTTCGGGCGGCGCAGTATCTCATACATCAACACCCTCGCATGCAATTGACTGAGAGTATAGACCGCATATACGATAGCCTTCGCCCAGAGTATAGACTATACATTAAACGCCGAGATTTTAACACTTTAGACGAACTAATGGAACTGGCCGAAGAGTTCGAATACATTAGAGGCGAAGAAAGAAACACGCGGCCGTCGGGGTCACAACCCACTCAGTTCCCGACACGAACACCTAATCCATTTAGACATACACAAAATCCACCAGCACAGGGGCCAGGTAATCAAGACTACTACGTGAGAAACCCTCCACCGCCGATCCAGTATGATCGAACAACCCATTGCTGGAACTGTAAGCAGCGAGGACATACCAAATCTAATTGTCACCGCCCATTTAGGTTGTTTTGCTCTTATTGCGGGACGGACGGACGCTTGACCAAGGATTGTGGATGTCACCCACATAGGGCAGCCGTAATCCATGTCTC
This sequence comes from Platycheirus albimanus, assembly GCA_916050605.2. Taxonomy (NCBI): domain Eukaryota; kingdom Metazoa; phylum Arthropoda; class Insecta; order Diptera; family Syrphidae; genus Platycheirus; species Platycheirus albimanus. The sequence goes on along the minus strand of OU696696.1, from coordinate 133,495,912 downwards.
ACAACCTAACTTGGTATCGCCTAGCCAGAGTCTCGCCAAAGGACAGGGAAACAGGGTGGATAACCGCGGCGAGGAAGATAACCAGGATGCAATAGAGAGGGGCGTAGCGAATGTACCTAGAGAGGGACCACAAGAACTTCTTACACGCGGAGAGATGGAATCTTACACAGCTCAAGGAGAGACAAATCAAGGGCCAGCTGTAGCAACGCACGCAGGGGTTTGGGTTGACCCTCGGTGTTTCCTGTCAATAAGAATCTGTAACCACCTCGTGAAGGCACTAATTGACACCGGAGCCACGAAGTCATTCATGAATTCCGTAATCCGCCAGCTCTGCCAAAGAAATGTTGTTCCCGTGAGATACCAGGACCACGCCATTCATTTAGCCAACGGTAGCCCGGTAACTAGCAGAGAGCACTACGAGGTGACGATGTTCATAGACAACCAGCCTGTCCAAGGAGAGCTGACATACCTAAAACAATTAACCGAGCAAGTAGTCCTCGGTATGGACGTGCTTTTAAAAGCGGGTTTAGGATTAACCCTTCTAGGGAAAAAGTTCCCTCATGGCCAATTTAATTATGAACAAGAGCCTCGACAAGACCTCCTATGCGCATTGGGGGGAAAACCTTTGCTACCACACCAAGCCAGGCTTTTAGCCGCTCTACTCGACGTAGAGCTGCCCAAGTTCGAGGCATTGCCTCCTACAACTAACGCGGCAGTCCACCACATACGATTAAAAACCAACCAGCCATTTAAACAAAGGTATTACCCCAGAAATCCCGCAATGCAGAAGATAATTGCTTAGATATAGATATATGTAGTTCATAAGTTTGTAAACGTTAGTTATTAACGACTTAAATAAATCAAAATCAAATTAATAAATCAATAATTGACGAAGAAATAAACGACCTGCTGCGTGACGGGAAAATAGAACCTTCTAATAGCCCGTATAGCTCCCCAATAGTTCTGGTAAAGAAAAAGAATGGGACATGGAGAGTATGCGTTGACTACCGCCAGCTCAACGCCGTTTCCATCATGGATGCCTATCCACTCCCTCAAATTTTCGCTATTCTAGACAGGTTGAGACAAGCTAACTTTATTTCTACGATCGATTTAAAACAGGGATATTGGCAGATACCATTGGACCCGAACTCTCGCCCGGCCACAGCTTTTACTGTTCCTGGACGCGGACTTTATCAATAGAAGGTAATGCCGTGTGGTTTGAGCTCAGCCGCAGCCACGTTTCAACGCATGTTGGATACGATTATAGGTCCGGACATGGACGAATACGCCTTTGCGTACCTAGACAATATTATCGTCATAAGCAAAACTTTCGAAGATCATTTGACCCATTTGAAAGAAGTGTTCAGACGTTTACAAACAGCACACCTGAGGATCAATAAAGAAAAGTGTGAGTTTTGTAAAAGCAAACTCAAATATCTAGGACATGTGGTAAGCGACCGTGGAGTGAGAACGGACCCCGATAAAGTCGCAGCCGTGCAGGAATTGAACGCACCAAGAGGCATAAAGGAACTACGGCGAATCCTGGGAATTACATCGTGGTACCGCCGATTTCTTAAGGATTTTTCTATGATAGCCACCCCACTAACAAAGCTCCTAAAGAAAAATCAAGCTTGGGAATGGGGGCCATGTCAGGAAGCCGCTTTTATAGAATTAAAACGAAAGCTCACTGAAGCTCCAGTCCTGATGTGTCCAGATTTTAGCCTACCTTTTACCATCCAGACAGATGCAAGTCAGTACGGGCTAGGGGTAGTTTTGTCACAGAATACCAAGGAAGAAGAAAGGGTTATCGCCTACGCTAGCAGGACCCTGACTGAGCTAGAAAAGAAATATTCAGTAACCGAGAAAGAATGTCTGGCCATCTTGTGGGGAATAAGGAAAATGAGGCCATACATAGAAGGATACCAGTTCACCGTGATAACTGATCACCACTCTTTAAAGTGGCTACACTCCCTGGATAATCCATCTGGACGTCTAGCCCGCTGGGCCATAGAACTGCAGCAATTCAACTTCGACATTCAGTATCGAAAAGGGGCGACGAATGTGGTAGCCGACACCCTCTCCAGAGATCCCTTACCCATCACCCAGAGCGACTTAGCCACTATGGTGGACATCGTCGAAGACTGGACGGAACGTCGCATAGCCCAGATACTCAAAAACCCAGAAAAAATCCCTGATTTCCAGGTTATGGATGGTATTCTATACCGCAAATTCACGGCGCACCCCCTCGCAGATCAAAGCGAAGAATGGAAGAGATGCATACCGACCCACGAGCGTAGTAAAGTACTACGCGAAAACCACGACGTAGTGACGGCTGGTCACCTAGGGGTTGCAAAGACAACAGCACGGATAATGCGGCTATATTACTGGCCTGGCATGCACCGGGACATAGCCCAGTATGTAAGCAAGTGCGATGTGTGTTGCAAGTATAAGGTATCCCAACAGAAACCAGCGGGTCTTATGCACACCCAAGTAGTAGACAAACCTTGGGACACTGTTTGCATTGACTTTGTAGTCATGGTCGATAAATTTACTAAATGGGTAGAGGTGGTCCCGCTAAGGGTCGCAACCGCAGCTTACTTACTTATGTTGGCGCCACTGGAGCGTGGTACTCCAAGGCCTTGGTGAGAATGCCCCTCCAGCCGGCTCGATCTCTAGCCTGCTGTCTCCAATTTCGTACTCCAAGTTGACGGATGTCTCCCTCTACCTGGTCACTCCATCGAAGATGAGGTCTACCTTGGCTTCTGACTCCCTCGGGTTTGGCGTTGAAGACTTTACGAGCTGGAGCGTCGATGTCCATTCGCTCTACATGGCCCAGCCATCTTAGCCTTTGGATTCGAATTTTTCTGGCTAGGCTTATGTCGCTGTACAGCTCGTACAGTTCATTGTTATATCTTCTTCTCCAAACGTTGTTTTCGCGATTTACGCAGACAGGACCATAGATCGTACGCAGAACTTTTCTCTCGAAGACTCCAAGTGAATTTTCATCCGATTGGGATAGGGTCCATGCTTCTGCACCATATAGCAGGACCGGGATGATGAGTGTTTTATACAGTGTCACCTTGGTTCTTCTCGATAGGGCTTTACTCCTCAATTGCTTACTCAGCCCAAAGAAACAGCGATTAGCAAGAGTTAGTCTGCGTTTGATTTCAGCGCTGATGTTGTTGCCTGTGTTTACAGCAGTGCCCAGGTAGACAAATTCACTGACTACCTCGAAGTTAGACCTATCAATGGTTACGTTCTGACCAAGTCGGTGGTGGGATTGGACTTTTGTTGATGAAAGCATATACTTCGTCTTGTCCTCGTTTATTTTCAGCCCCATTCTGCTTGCTGCTGACTCCATAGTAGTGAAAGCACCGGTTACTGCTCGCTTTGTTCTTCCTATCACGTCTATGTCGTCAGCAAACCCAAGTAATTGTGTCGATCTATTGAAAATGGTGCCTGATGTACTGGCATGGGTGCTCCGTATTACATTTTCAAGCACAATATTAAAACAGCTGCATGACAGTGCGTCACCTTGTCTTAGCCCTCTGGTGGTTTCGAAGGTTTCAGAAGAGTCTCTACCAACTTGGACGGAACAGCGAGCATTCTCCAACGTCATCCTGATAAGGCGTATCAGTTTAGCAGGGATTCTAAAGTTAGACATGGCACGATACAGTTCGACTCTATTAACACTGTCGTAGGCGGCTTTAAAATCGACGAACAGGTGGTGGGTGTCGATGTTATACTCTTGGGTTTTCTCCAGGATCTGGCGTAATGTGAATATTTGGTCGGTGGTAGATTTTCCAGGTCTGAAGCCGCATTGGTAAGGACCTATCAGGTCGTCAGCAAACGGCTTGAGACGTTCACATAAAACGCTGGACAGGATCTTATAGGCGATGTTTAAAAGGCTTATGCCTCTATAGTTGGCGCAGAGGAGGCGGTCTCCTTTTTTGTGAATCGGGCAGATGGTACTGAGATTCCACTCATCGGGCATACTTTCCTCCGACCATATTTTGCAGATGAGTTGGTGTATGCTCCTGACCAGGTCATCTCCAGCGTGTTTAAAAAGCTCCGCTTGAAGGCCATCACATCCAGCTGCCTTATTCATCTTTAGTCTGGTGATGGCTACTTTGATTTCATTTTGGTCGGGCGGGTGTAGTTCGTGGTCGTCACCTAGATTAACTGGAACAAGTTGATCTTGGGCGGGATCTTGGCTGTCATCGCCATTTAGCAACCGGTTAAAGTAGTCTCTCCAGATGGCTAACATCGCCTGCGTTTCCACTATGGTATTTCCATCCTGATCTTTGCAGGGCCCAGGGCGGCTTGTGAAACCGGATGTAGACTGTTTCACCTTTTTATAGAAGTTTCGTACCTCTTTTCTGCAAAAACATCTCTGCATCTCTTCGACTTCGCGTTGCTGGTCGCAACCGCAGCGAGCCTAATAAAAGCCGTACGTGAGCGAATTACTTCCCCTTTCGGAATCCCCCGGATAATCCTGTCAGACAACGGCAGCCAGTTGGTGAGTAATCAATTCAAAGAATTTCTAAATGAAATGGGAATCATCCAGAGATTAACGGCTCCTTACACGCCACAAGAAAACCCGACCGAGCGCGTCAATAGAAACCTCAAAACTATGATAGCGCAATACGTCGACGAAAACCATCGACAGTGGGATGAGCATTTACCCGAACTCTCATTTGCTATCAACACCAGTAAGCACGAATCTACCGGTTTTTCCCCAGCCTACCTTAACTTTGGGCGAGAGCTAAGAATACCCCATCAACCAACAATGCCCAACGATAGCATGACCACAGAATCTATATCCAGCAGACACGAAAGGTTAAAAGCCCTGTACCAGCTGGTATTAGCAAATTTACAAACAGCTGCTCAAACACAGGCCAAATATTACAACCTGAGACGAAGGGCATGGAGACCTTGCATAGGAGAGCGGGTGTTTAAAAAAAACAGAGTACTCTCATCCGCCACAAATCATTTTACCGAAAAACTAGCACCGCGGTACGAGGGGCCTTACGAGGTAATTAAATTTGACTCACCGGTTATAGTTGTGCTACGGAAAATAACGAGTGTGAAAGGGAAAGGAAATATAACACGAGCACACATAAGAGACCTTAAGGGTCAACGAAGCTGACAACAATATAAATCTGATAACCGCGTTCAGTAATTTTAGTGACATCGAAACCATGGACCGGCGCGCATCATCAGTAGAAGACCAAGGAGAAACCGAAGAAACGGCACAACCATGGAAGCGTCAGCCGACAAAACCAACCAAAGTGCGAGCTCCAGTACGGCTTATCCAGTCGGTAATTAACTTACCACCACTACATACAGCACGGGTGGTAATGGAAAAAGAAGACAGCGGCAGTAGAGGAACTCCAGCTTCAAGTTCAGGAGCGAAACAGGCAGCACCCTTTAAAGCACGACCAGATGCTAATACACCGAGCCAAGGGCAAAATAACAAAAAAAAAGGAAGAAGAAGAAGCGATGAAGAGGCAGCAAACAGCCATCCAGCCTTTAGAGCGATCACTGATAAGCCCTCTACTAGAGTCTTCAGGATTACCAGGCAAACCACGCAACAAGAAAGGAAGGAAGTCTAAGGAGGCGGAAAAGAAGAAGCCAGTGGTTACACAGCCGATAGGCATGCCAGAAGTGGGGCTGCCAGGAATTTCTACACCAGAGTCACCGACTACACCAGACAAAGGGACAAATAAGAGAAGGAAGACAGGGAAGGGAGCGGTATGGAAAAACGAAGGGCTCGCCCAGCCGCCGGAAAGCTCAGTACGTGCGGAGGAAGGCGCATTCATCGACCTAACCATGTCACCAAGGCCAGAACAACACGTGTCACCAAATGCCGGAAAATCATTAGCCACACCAACCAGCATTTCCATGCTCACCTGCAGCGATAACGTGCTAACGCCAGGGATAAGCAACACCTACGCCTTTACCACCCCGACTCCGATAGCGCCACCAGACATGACACACAGTGGGAACATTTGGCAGCGAGAACCCCGAAGAAATGTGCCCAGCGACCCATTCGCTGACGTACATATAACGGCCAATCCATTGTACAACCCCCGGCGTCGCCGCCAACGTTTCACCATTAGACGACGGTGGGGCAAAATTGACGTGAAGATAATAAAGCCAGGCGTGGCTTTATTGTTTTATGGTGAGCAAAAGAAAAGGGTCACCTTCAACCCTAACAAAACACGATGAACGCAGAGAAGAAGCTGGGACATGAAGTACCTTATTCTTTAAGGATTGTTTTTTTTATTTTTTTTTTTAAATTTTTTGTTAATTACATGAGAAGTTATTTAATTTTAAGTTTTTGCAATAAGGAGTGATATTTTTTTCTTTTGGAATAAAAAAAAAAAAAAAAAAAAAAAAAAAAAAAGGAGAGTTTGTTGTTGGTAAGGAACATTACGAGAGAAGAAAGAGAGGAGAAAGTAAACGAACATGGGTATTTAAGAAAAAAAGGCAAACAAAAGCCACACAGCAGCAGCAAGGAAACAACTTAGAAACAAAACACTCATATAAGTAAGGAAACAGAGACAAGCGGCAGGCGAGAACAACCTCGTCTCCGAAGAGGGGGTGGGATGTAACGAAGCGTTACAAAACAACACCACTTAAGACACATTGTTCTCATTCTATCCATTTCTACGCATTATACACTACACTTATACACACCATTGACGTCTACGTCACTACAAAGGTTACTCATGATAGGGCAAATGCATCACAGAAACAAAGCGGTTTTACATTTAACTTTTTAATTCACACCTAGTTTCTTCACAAATATGTATAAGACAAGCAGTCAGCGAGGCATAAATCATCGAGAGTTACATTTCGATCTTGGTGTTCTATACACTAAATACCAATGCGAAAGCCTGCCGTAAATACCCGTGTAAAAACCTGCCGTAAATACTAGTGCGAAAGCCTACCGTAAATACCAGTGCGAAAGCCTGCCGTAAATACCAGTGTGAAAACCTGCCGTAAATACTAGTGCGAAAGCCTACCGTAAATACCAGTGCGAAAGCCTGCCGTAAATACCAGTGTGAAAACCTGCCGTAAATACTAGTGCGAAAGCCTACCGTAAATACCAGTGCGAAAGCCTGCCGTAAATACCAGTGTGAAAACCTGCCGTAAATACTAGTGCGAAAGCCTACCGTAAATACCAGTGCGAAAGCCTGCCGTAAATACCAGTGTGAAAACCTGCCGTAAATACTAGTGCGAAAGCCTACCGTAAATACCAGTGCGAAAGCCTGCCGTAAATACCAGTGTGAAAACCTGCCGTAAATACTAGTGCGAAAGCCTACCGTAAATACCAGTGCGAAAGCCTGCCGTAAATACCAGTGTGAAAACCTGCCGTAAATACTAGTGCGAAAGCCTACCGTAAATACCAGTGCGAAAGCCTGCCGTATATACCAGTGTGAAAACCTGCCGTAAATACTAGTTCGAAAGCCTACCGTAAATACCAGTGCGAAAGCCTGCCGTAAATACCAGTGTGAAAACCTGCCGTAAATACTAGTGCGAAAGCCTACCGTAAATACCAGTGCGAAAGCCTGCCGTAAATACCAGTGTGAAAACCTGCCGTAAATACTAGTGCGAAAGCCTACCGTAAAAGACTGCCGTAAATACCAGTACGAAGGCCTGCCAGCTACCCTACACCCACTATGGAAAAACCCGTACAATAACCAATTGTATAGAGACTAGAGCAAGAATCTACCACGGGGAGCTAAGGAAGGAGCATCAATCCATTTCAACTGAGGACCGAACCAGAGAAAGAGAATCATACAAAACTACATTATACATATTATAAATCGATTAATTTGTATTTTAATATATAAGTGTTTTTCCTTAAATAATAAAGTTTTCTTAAGGTTATTTGTGGCCTTTTACATTCAAAGTTGCAGTGTTTCTTTGATTTTCGACCCTGGCAAAACCAACGAGCGAAACCCCAGCTGGAAACTAAAAAGCACATCACAGTATCCCAAACAATATGGCAGCAGAAGTTATAAAGACGGTACACGACGAAGGACACTTTGCAACAAAAAAGATTGAGGATATTTTGATCAAAGATTACTATATTTCTAAGCTGAAAGATAAAATTGAGAAGGTGCGAAGAAATTGCTTAAAATGTATATTGGGAGATAAAAAAACAGGAAAACAAGAAGGATATTTACATCCTATCCCAAAAAACGAGTTCCCTCTCGATACTTATCATATCGACCACCTCGGACCCCTCTTCCCAACTCAAAAACAATACAGCTACATACTTTGTATAATAGACGCCTTTTCTAAATTTGTGTGGATATATCCTTGCAGGTCTACAACCACGGCTGAGGTCATAACTAAATTAGAGCAACAGAAAGCAATCTTTGGAAACCCTGTTAGAATTGTGTCAGACCGAGGTACTGCATTCACGTCGACTGTGTTCAAGGAATACTGTCAAAACGAAGGAATACAACATTTACTCATAACAACAGGAGTACCCCGTGCTAACGGCCAAGTTGAGCGGATGAATCGTATAATTATATCTGTGCTTACTAAACTTTCTATAGAAGATCCTACAAAATGGTTTCGCTTCACTTCTAAACTTCAAATGGTACTCAACTCAACTTATCAACGAAGTATAAAGAGGAGTCCATTTGAAATTTTAACTGGCGTGAGAATGAAACTTAAAACCGACGTAGGCTTAGCTGAAGCAGTAAATGAAGAGATCAGGCAGGATTTTGACGAGGAAAGAGAACAGCTGAGGGTAGAAGCTCGTCAAAACATTGACCTTATTCAAAAAGAAAATTCACGTTGTTTCAATAAAAAGCGTAAAGTTGCGCATTTGTATTCTCTTAATGACCTTGTTGCTATTAAACGTACACAGTTTGGGCCTAATTTGAAACTTTTCCGTAAATTTTTAGGTCCATACAGAGTCACGAAGGTGTGTCCCAATGAGATATATGAGGTTCGTAAAGTTGGAAGTCATGAAGGCCCACGAAAAACAATAACTAGTGCAGACTTTATGAAGCCATGGATGACAACAAACTCCTACTCTGAAAGTGAAGACGACGAAGACGTTATTTCTCCAATCGAATAAGATCAATCACTTGCGTGATGATATGATGCTTACACGATGAAACTACCCGATACAACAATGAATCCACTTGCTATAAACCATTCAATGATCAACCAAAGTGTTACGAAAATAAACAACTATCTTTATGAAGTTCCTTAAGACGTTCCCTAAAGATGTATCCCAAAGATGTTTCCCAAAGATGTTCCCTAAAGATGTTTCCCAAAGATGTTTCCCAAAGGTGTTTCCTAAAGATGTTTTCCAAAGATGTTTCAAAAGATGTTTCCAAGAAATCAAAGGATGTTCTGCTATGACGATTACGACTTCTCGAGGACGAGAATTTTTTCAGGATGGCCGATTGTGGAAACACCCTGTCGAGACCGGATAAATCAAGGCACTATCCAATTACAAAACTCACCACACTTGTGACGTGTCGAATTCATCGCAGCTAAAAAAAGGCGAGCATTCTCATTTTAGACGTCAACACGATCGGACCTTGAATTGTAAATTAATCCTACTCATTTCTTTTTTCTTTTAAACAAAAAACAATTTTGTTAAAACGTTTACTTTGGTTAAACTTTAATTAAATGTAACATGAACTTAAATTCTTAAATTATAAATAAAACAATAGTGAAATAAAATCCTATATATATTAACTCAATTTTAGATAGGCTTCGTGGTGCTAAGTTCTTGTCTTCATTGGATATCAAGTCAGCGTACTGGCGGATACGTATGGAGGAAGAATCTAAGCCCTATACTGCCTTTACGGTACCTGGGAGGGGTGTTTTTCAGTTTAGGAGAATGCCTTTCAGTCTGCATAACTCTCCGGCGACTTGGCAGAGGTTTATCGACACAGTTTTGGGTGCCGACCTGGAGCCATTCGTTTTCGTCTATTTAGACGACATGATCATCATTTCTGAAACCTTCGAGAAACATCTTGAAATTCTGAATAAGGTGATAAAAAGGTTGAGTGAGGCAGGATTAAAAGTGAGTAGGGAAAAATGCAACTTCTGGTCAAGGCCACGGTCTTATAATGTTACATTCGTACGTGATTTTTGCTTATAACTCAAAAATATACCAATCAAAGCTATACGTGCATTATATGCTTATGATAGGGATCTCTAAGGCTCATGTTTTGTGCAAAAAAATTTATTTTTAGATCTTATAGTTTTCGGAATACAGCCTTTAAAAGTGGCTAATAACGTTACTTATTTTTGGAAGTGGATTCGGATTATACTGTACATATTCTTGAAACTCTGCTTATCTAGAACTTGAATTCAATGTTTGTTTTTGCAAAAATTGCGATAAAGGCTGAAATTATAGATCCCAACTATGGTTGCGACGGAAAAAAAATATTTGTGGCAATTTTTCAGCTAATAATAGTGTCTGATAACCTTACACAAAAAAGTCCTATAACGTTTCCTTGCGAATTTCTTCTATAACTGTAACAAAAAAAAAGTATAAGCTTGTACGAAGTCATAATAGAAAAAAATAAAATTGTATTTATTTTCATTTTGGGTTTGAATTTTTGTTTATACTCATTTAACTTAAAAAAAAAACTACAACTTGAAGACATTTTTTAATTATTGTATCCCTCTTTCGAAGTAGCAAAAGTAAGTATTTTGCCTCCAGTGTACTGAATTTGATGAGCAGATGAAATATTCCGAATATCCTTAGCGCTTGAGAAAATGATGGACGACTTCAAACTTTTGTTTGTGTCAGTAATATCTTCATTGGTAACTTCTTCAACTAAGATTGTTGACTTAGTGCGGTTGAATGCCTCCACAAAATCGGATGCACTGTTGACAATGCAGTCGCGGGCTCTTACGTGTTTTCGCACGATGGTTTTTGCGATGGCTCCGATTCCATCAACACAACCTTTGCCATGGGAAGTTGCAAAGTAGTTCCAGAAAATGTTTACATTAAATTTGGATTCAAAAATAGGAATAAAGGCTGTTTTTGAACTGGGAAGATGGCCCATCGCTCCAAATTTTCAAAATTTTCACTGTAACTGGAAGTGTCGATAGCAGATTCTGCAAAAACGGAATGATAGTTTCTTTAGTATGCGTCAAGTTGTCAGATACAATAACCTGCGATTTAAAAAGTTCATTGTGATAGAAAGCAGAAGTAAACAAAGTGAGTTGCCACTGGTTCCAATGGGCACTCTGAACTTCATCTTGGTTCTCACATACGAAATTTTCGGCGAAGTCAATTTGGAGTAAGCCCTCATCACCATATTCAACATTTGAAGATCGTGGGCGATCGTGCATGTTAAAAACTTCGGATTGTTCACGTTTTATGAAGCTGTGTTTCAAAAATTGTGTCGATAAAGTGGTTATATGGCCAATGAGATCAGACAACGTTCCAACTTCTTCGTGTCTTTCAATTCTTTTATTCTGAAGGCTCTTTTTCCAGACTTTCCATGACACATTCAAATGGAGTGAAGTTTCACCGGCTAACTCTTTTAGCTTTTCTACAGAAATTCCGGAACATTTGTCGCAATTTGAAAACCAGCAGTTTTTCGATGAGTCTTCACATAGGAACTGGTTCAAAAAACCATTATTATAATCCGGAACACTTGGTACATTCCTATGCAGTGCAGCAATAGTTTCAATGAAGTTTGAATGATACGAACACATACACATGTTATGCGGAAGATCATTTATCAATTTAATGTTTGATGGTCGTTGTTTTTTGAAGTATGAGAGACCACAGATGCCTAAGGAAACGAAAAAACATACTAGGAATATGCCTAAGTCATTATATAAAAGAGCTTGGATGCCTTTTTTTGTGATATTTCTTTCATCGCAAAATAATGCGTAAGCTTCTTTCATGGATAAAACCATGTGTCTGTTTGGCAAAATAATTTCATTCCCCGTTTCTGGACAAGTATAAGTCTTAACATCTCTGGCCTTCGGTGAAACTCGCGAGATGTCATCCCTCTCTAAAAAGTTGCGAATAGCGCTATTGATTTCAATTTTGAATTCACTACAAGCAGGTTTTTTTTTCGTTGGAGGTGCTATTATCAAATTAATCAGCTCACTTTTTTCAATATCATCCATTTTATTTATCAAATTAACCAAAACTTCTCTTTTCTTCTTCGGTGAGCGTGGAAGTGCGTTCGAAACTTTTTTTACCGCTTTTCCAAGAGTTTCAGTACATGAATAACTTGTAGAAGCGATATCTTTCAGGCTGCCTGTGAGTCTTTTAGAAGACTCGATGTCAGCTTGAGCACTTTTTTTAGTTTTTAGCCGCTCTCTATATTGCCTGACACGTTCTCGAGTCGCTTCACGACGGTTGCTGACAACAGTTTCACGTGTTTTTTCAGGCAATTCGTTTTCATAATTCTTCTTTTTCAATCTATAGGTTTTCTGACGTAGTGCCTGTTTTTTTTTTAAATCTTCATATTTTTGGCTGTTTTTCAATTTGGCGAAATATTTTTTATTCCTTTGAGCCTTGCTAATTAGTTGCTGAGATTGAATTAAGATTTTAGAACCAGCAAACAAACTTCTTCGATTTAAGTGGAAAAATGTGTTATAACGTTACACCATGCTTGACTGCCATAACGGCCAAGTGAGACAGTAAATTTGAACGATTTTTTTATTGGGCCAAAAAGTAGATAAAAAATACTCAAAAAAAAAAATATCACATGAAATTTTTTAGCATGTGGTATTTTAAATAAAAAACTTTTAGACATTTTGTCTCATTACGTTACACGAAAATTAAAGCGTGTTTGTTTAATCAAACATTTATAACATTGACAATATTTTTGACCGAATAAATTATCTTATTGACTAAGCAAGGTCATGTTTCACCAAAACAAATTGAAATCTCACGAAACAATATGAATCAAAAAAATATATTTACCTTTTCCTGTGAGATGGAATTTCCTGCCATGTCCGCACAGCACAAAGAAACAGGTTGAAGTGGCTAATATTCAAACTTTAAATGCTTATCATTGTTTGATATTCATGTTAACCGTTACTATCAGATTTTATCTTTTTAAATATAAGCAAAATAACGGAAATACAGAGATGTTTTTTTTTGTACATGGTTTCGTTTTTCGTGGCTTTGACCTTCTGCATGCCCTCTCTTAAATTTGGTTATATAAAGGATCGAAATGGGTTAATATACATCCAGAAAAAGTGGAAAGAATGGTTTGGATTCCGGCAACTGGAAAAATATTTGTACCAAACTGTACAGCATTGCTTAGGCCTTTATCAGATCTTTTGAAGAAAAATAAAAAGTTCATTTGGAGTCAGGAAAGTGAGGATAGCTTTAGAAAGGCAAAGGAGTGTTTGGTGACAGCACCTATACTCACTTGCCCAGATTTTAAACGACCATTTGCCGTTCAAACAGACGCGTCAGATTATGGAATCGGTGAAGTTCTTTCGCAGAACTTTGATGAGGGAGAAAAGGCTATCTGTTACCTTAGTAGGTCGTTAAATAGAAATGAAAGGAATAAGAGTACAACAGAAAAAGAATGCTTGGCTGAACTGTGGGCTATTGAGAAGTAGCGTCCGTGACTGATCACTATTGTTGCAATATTATTTCCACTAAGAATATAAACCCGAATTTAGAAATTTACTTTATGATGAACACAAGATAATTACGAACCAAATAAACAACGTTACTTAGGATTATTTTGAATCCAATATTATTTAATTAAAAAGAAGGACAATGATGGTAAGCAGATGTGCAACTGACACCGCGCAAAAAAATTTCGTTATTGACGAAATGTCAAAATAAAAGAGAGAGAGAACGGATAAAGAAAATTGCAACAACAACTGCAATTGTATTTGCAGTCTTCCCGACTAGTCAGCTGGGGTGGTTCGTCGAATAAACAAGGTATGTAATCAAAGCGATCGTGTGTGATAAGAAAATATTATAAGTGGGTAGGTATCCTCTATGTAGGCAAAAAAAGAATGAAGATCGAATCAAACAAATATGGTTTGATAAAAGGGGTGTGGAACGTTAGTATAAGTATTTATGTTGCAGGGTGGGCGCCAGGTATTTTTGTTAGTAAACAAAAAGTAAAAAATATATTGGGGGAATTGCAGTGGATTTTAATTTATTTCTCGAATTTAGATTTTCAATGTTTTATTTAAAGGTCTGGGAAACCTTGGCAAATGCCGGGATAAAACCCAGAATCTTTTCAATCAAATGAAACAGAAAGACAATGGTATTTCGAGATTAGCAGAAGGCTAGTTCTCGAAATTAGGAATAAGTATAAGCAAACTAAAAAAAGAACAAATAATGCTTTGTGTCAAATAGACACAAATGTTAAAGAACAAGGTCATGGGTCCTTTAATCTTGGGAGAAAAACGAATAGCGAAGGCCTACTCAACCAATTATTTGTTTGCCCCACATAGGGTCACAAACAAAACGAATTTAAGTAAATTAACTCCACAATAGACAAGCTTAAAATATTTCTGGAGACAACTAGACACAGAAATACTAAGCTTTTACAAAAAATCCTCCAACAAAGGTTTTCTTCTCTAATGCTTTCCAAATTGAATTCGAGATTTGCTCAATCGATTTTCCTATTTATTTTGAAAGTTTTCTTCTAATTTATTCTTAAATCCACAATAGTTTTTCACTTCTCTTTATCTTTTCAAAAATTTTCTTCTTGTTTTTCTCAAATTCAAAATTGAATTCTTATCCAAAATGGAGGCTTGGCTTGTCTATAACGTCAATTATATTATTGAAACCAGGCAAGTGAAAAACTGCGACACTACTCGCAATGTCCCTAGCCCAAACGGGCCCAAATTAATTGCTTTGAGAAGAATATTTTTGTTATAAGGATTCCTTATCATTTTCCAACTGAAATGGTGGGATTTGTAAACAAGAATAATCTTAATTCCGTAGACCTTCGCGCAGATAATATTAAAAAGGGAAAAACACATCATTTTGATCTTTCTTTGATATCAGAAATTTTACGGTGGGCACTCGGCCATTCTCAATTTATGATGGTGTGATTATAATTCAAAAATGTTTGTGTTGTGGACTCCTCTTTCGTTCTCGTTGGAAAGCTTGTTAAGTATAAGCTTCCTCGCCTTCTTTACTATGCGTGCGAGTGTCCAACAAGTCCGCTGGCTCGACACGATAGACTGATGCAAGTGAGTCTCCAGCCCATCCACTGGCTCAACACGAAAGGATGTTGCGAGTGAGTCTCCAGCTCATCCGCTGGCTCAACTCGCAGACTCAAAACGAAAGATAATGACCTGCTTTGTCATATTCTCCGAGTTACTCTCAAAACTCTTAGAGGACAACGGACCAAAACGTGGGTCGAAAAAAAGGAATGTATAGGATGGAGCGGAAAACACGTTTCAAGAGTAAGACCGTGACCAAAATAACAGGATCAGAAAAAGGTTTTTGTTGCGGTAAATTTTACCGTAACAAATTCAACCCTTATTTACCAAAGAAAGAAAAGAGGCTTTCAGAAATGAAAGCGAAGTAAAAAGAGCAAGAAAAGGTTAAACAACACAATTTTGGAAAACAAAACTATCAGATAATACAACTAAATCTCCAATCGCTCTAGGCGAGAGTTATTAAACATCACAGAGCTGTTAAGCTGTCAGTATTTCTAAGCGCAACTCGTCCATGCTACGCGACTAAATTCAAGATCTCTCTTCACAGTCGTCGCTTTAAGGTTTGAGTTCCTTTAGGTTCCAAGTACCTCTGTTTTTGCCATTGTCAGCCTCAGGTATAAAGGTAGACGCAGATACTCATTTCTCGATTTGAAACAGTTCGACGAAATTAGGCGCTAGTTTCGCAGTATAGTAATTCGCTGCATCAGATAAGATGAAGTTTCGTGGCCAAACCAATTCGTTGTTAAGAAATTGGACATCTCTTCGTCTAAGGCTGTATGTTTTCGCCACCTTCTCGGTTGCTAGCTCTAACTTCTGCACTATCTGTTCCCTAAACTTCCTAAAAGAGTCCCTATTATCGTCCGTATTATCGCTCCTATCATGCGGAATGGTGGTTGAAGTTCGACCAAAAGTCACCACACCTTGCCCCAAATTTGCGTAGTATGGCGATACCTAAAACTTCATGTTGTGCAGTACGAATATTACAAAGCTACCTTCGCTAACTGAGCGTCCTACGCCCTATGGTTCTCAGAAACATATGTCCCAAGTGTCGTCTTCAAAATCTGATAAATCCGTTCTGCTGGATTAGCCTGAGGATGGTAATGCACCGTAAACCTAATCGTCGAACCGTAACTATCGCTCCAGGCCTTTAACTCCTTGCCTTTGATTTGAGGACCGTTGTCGGAGACAACAAATTTGGGGACACCGAATAAGAGAAAGACATTGTCCTCTAGCTCCTTCCAAACCGACTTGGCCGTTGCAGACCTCAAAGGAAACAACAAACAAAATTTAGTGAAGTAGTCGACGACCGTTAAATTGTAGACAAAATCTATACTTGATTTCGGAAGTGAACCAACTAAGTCTACGAAAATCATCTCCCACGGATTGGTTACCCCTTTCTTCTCCGTCATCAACCCAGAAGTTTTTCGTTCACCGGTTTCACACTTTGGCAAACTTTACCATTTTTAACATACCTAGTGATATCTGACCTCATTTTGGGCCAGTAATATATTTCTCCTATCCTAGCAAACATTTTTTTTACATCCATATGCCCTGCTTACGGATGGTCATGATTATCTTCTAATAGTTTTCTCCTATCATTTTTGGGAACAACTATTTTGCAGTCACTATTTGTGTCGTGGACTAAAACATTTATTGCCCTAACGAATTTAAATAATTTTCCATCTTCTACTCACCATGCTGGAAAAGACAATGGCTTTTTAACTAAATCTTCTATCATTTTTGTATCCAAGGATCGGATGTGGGCTCTGAAATCCCGGAGATAACCGGTACACTTCGAGAAAGCATATCTGGCACCACATGATCCTTTTCTTTGCGGTGATTAATGTCGAAGTCGAACTGCTGCATACCTACAGCCCATCGCGCAGCCTACCTGCGGATCCTTCAACATGCTCAACCATATAAGAGAGTAGTGATCAGTAATGACCGCAAACCTCACTCCCTCTAAATATGGCCGCAACTTTTCTATAGCCCACAGAACAGCTTAGCACTCTTTTTCTGTGGTCGAATAGTTTTTTTTGCACCTATTAAGTGATCTGCTAAGATAGCAAACAACTTTCTCTCCTTCATCAAAATTCTGACTCAAAATACCCCCAATCCCAAAGTCCGAAGCGTCTGTCTGACCGACAAATGGCTTCATAAAATCCGGACACGTTAGAATGGGTGCTGCAACTAATCACTCTTAGGATTTTCGGAAGCTTTCCTCACACTCACTATACCACTCAAACTTTTTGTTCTTCTTAAGAAGATCGGATAACGGCTTAACCAAACTCGCAAAGTTTGGTATAAATCTCCTGTACCAATATACCGTTCCGATAAAACTCCTAACCTTGTGACGAAGTCACCTTTTTCAGCTACCTCAACCACCAACCACTCTGTCATTCAAATAATTAACAACCGCCAGATTTATGCTATTTCCGCTTATTTGAATTATAACCGCCCTTTTTCAAATAGAAACATCAGCCAGTTTAATGCTATTTCCGCTTATTTGAATTATAACCGCCCTTTTTCAAATAGAAACCACAGCCATATGATCACTCTGCAAAAAGTGTATTCATTACACAGCAAAACCAGTTTTACATAGGAAAATGATTTTTGTCATTACAATTCACAGTATGTTTGTGTCAATATATTTGATATAAGAGGTTGGTTGGACACACTAAAATCCGAGAAATTATCGATGGTTACATTGTAGGAATACTACTAAGAGCCAAAAGACAATTCTCCACTACCGGAAAACCAGGGGTACGTGGTGTACCGAGAGATTCCTAATATTTTGTCGCTGATACTCATAAGAGAACAGCGAGTATTTCCGTCCTGCCTGTTTCTCTACCGTTTCCTTACCGTTTCCTTACCGTAGTATTAGTTAACTAACTATCATTTTCTTAAAGTCGAGGTCTATCTCGTCCCTAACTAAAGCCGTACTTAGTACGTTTGATATTGCCGTACATTGGTTACGTTTCATACTGCAGGACATTGGTTCCGTTTGATATGCCGGACATTGGTTCCGTTTGATATTGCCGTACATTGGTTACGTTGGATATTGCCGTACATTGGTTACGCTTGATACTGCCGGACATTGGTTCCGTTTGATACTGCCGGACATTGGTTCCGTTTGATATTGCCGTACATTGGTTACGTTTGATAATGCCGGACATTGGTTCCGTTTGATATTGCCGTACATTGGTTACGTTTGATAATGCCGGACATTGGTTCCGTTTGATATTGCCGTACATTGGTTACGTTTGATACTGCCGGACATTGGTTCCGCTTGATATTGCCGTACATTGGTTACGTTTGATACTGCCGGACATTGGTTCCGTTTGATACTGCCGGACATTGGTTCCGTTTGATATTGCCGTACATTGGTTACGTTTGATAATGCCGGACATTGGTTCCGTTTGATATTGCCGTACATTGGTTACGTTTGATAATGCCGGACATTGGTTCCGTTTGATATTGCCGTACATTGGTTACGTTTGATACTGCCGGGCATTGGTTCCGTTTGATATTGCCGTACATTGGTTACGTTTGATACTGCCGGACATTGGTTCCGTTTGATATTGCCGGACATTGGTTACGTTGATACTGCCGGACATTGGTTCCGTTTGATATTGCCGTACATTGGTTACGTTTGATAATATTTTAAGCATATAAACAAATATATACTTAAAATTATATAACGTTATTTTAAGCATATAAGACAACATTGTAAAACCTATTATACCATTTGAATTATATAACGTTAGAGTTAAGCACATATAAAATATTGTACACCCTTATACTATTGCAATTATATAACGCAACATTTGCTCTTCAACTTGTAACATTTATGAAATTACTCTATTGAATTTGAAATAATAAATAAAACATTTAATATTCCAATCCGGAGTTTTACAGTCTTTTCTTCGGCTGACCTTGGATCCGCTGAACTACCTCAGCTATAGATAAAAAAGGACTACTCTTACAATGGCGCCCGAGCAGGGACCTCAATAGAGGTTACATCCGTCCAGTCAAGAAACAAGAAAGAAACTACCTGATCCCGAAAAATCACCGTTGACATCCGAATATTATCAGTTTCTGAATACCGTTTACTTTTTGCCAGAAACCGATAACCAGACCCACCGTATACCGATACAGAAAACCGAATACCAGAACCAGTCAACGATTCCATTTTTCCCGACTACCAGATTACCAGACAAAACAATTGCCCACCGGGGATCAAAACCTGGGTGTTCCAGAGCCTGACCCGGCTTTTAATCTCAATTGGATCTACTTGCTGCGAAAGACAGAACTGATTGAAAAATTACAAGCCAGGAATATACCTACCGATGGCAAACTACCGGAACTTCGAAAAGCGTTAAGCGACAGCATCAAAGATGCCCGAACAAGAGTTTCAACCTTGAACCTGTGCACTGAGATGGAGGAATTGGTACAAGAACGAGTATTTGGCGAACCAGACGCGTCCGATCTCTCGGACCAGAAGACAGTGGCACATAAGTGCTTGCAAACCACAACTCCGTCCACCTCCGCTCCCAACAATTCGCAGTTGGACTCACAAAACGGGGGAACCCAATCAAACCAGGCTGTTCATAAGCCTCCCAGTAAAATCATCTCGCCTCCAACTATCCACGTTGAAGCCGGTATGCGGCCGCCCTCCACAGATTTGCTACCACCCTCCGAATCAACTCATCACCGCCCAGAACGATGGACTGCCATCAACAAAGCTGAAATTATGAATACGGTACGAAAATGGGGACTGAAGTTTGAAGGTGCAGGCAACCCGTTGGAGTTTCTTGAACGCATCGAAGAACTGGCTTCATGTTACGACATCGCATTGGATAATTTAGTCTGGACATTCCCCGAAATCTTTCGTGGAAACGCTTTGGAGTGGTTCAGGATAAACAAAGATGAGTTTCAGACCTGGAATCAGTTCCACGCCTCGTTTCGCCGCTTCTTTCTCCCCGCCCGACACATCCACAAATTGGAGGATGAGATAATGCGCAAGAAGCAAGGGCCTCGCGAAAAGGCTGAGGAATTTATCCGCTCCGCTCGGTACTTGATGAAGCAACACCCGCGGATGAGTTTTGAGGACAACATTGACCGCATTTACGACAGTTTGAGAGCCGAGTACCGGTCTTACATCAAACGTCGTGACTTCAAGACACTAGACGAGTTAATGGAGTTGGCTGAAGAATATGAATATATTCGCCTAGAGGATAAACCGAACCGGCCCAGTGTGCCTTCAGCCACTCCTGTGCAAAGCCGTTGGACACCGCCAGAGGGGAGGCCCACTCATCCCCCTAATCAAAATAGACCAGCGAACCCTTTTGCCATGCCGGACGTACCCTACGATAGAACCACACATTGCTGGAAATGCAAACAACGAGGACATAGCAAGGCCCATTGTAGAAGGCCATTTCGACTTTTTTGTTCCTACTGTGGGGAGGACGGTCGATTATCGAAAGACTGCCCATGTCATCCGTCCGTAACAGCTATGATATCGTCACATAGTTCCAGCCCTGAACTCCTACCGTTAACCGTTCCACCGAAGCCAGCCGACGTCCAATTGTTAATTCCAACTCCAACAGATCCTGAAACAAGCCCTGAATTCCTGCCGTTAACCATTCCACCGAAGCCAGCCGACGTCCAATTGTTAAGTCCAACTAAAACAGATCCTAAAACAAGTACACCTGAACAAAAAAATACTTGGATAGATCCCCGATGTTTTATCTCTGTAGAAATATCCGGAATTGCGATAAAGGCTCTTATTGACACAGGGGCAACTAAAACTTTTATTAGTCAACCTTTGCGCAATAAACTCCGCCGATTAAGGACGCCGGTTCACTACCAACGATATGCGATCCACCTGGCAAATCGAAACCCGGTCACTACCCGCGAACACTTTTTTGTAACCATGCTGCTAGGGAACCAACCAGTCTCAGGTGAAGTAACTTTGCTGAAAGATCTTACTGAAGAAGCAGTTATAGGCATGGGTTTCCTAGTTCGAGCCAAGTTTACCATGTCGATATGTGGAGAGCCCCTGCTAAATGAGGTCCACCCGATCGTATCACCCGGAGCAGAGAAACTTGGCCTAATTGGTAGTATTGAGCTACCTGAAAGCGAACAACAACGACCTAAGGAGTTTTTAAATACCGAGCTGTCTAAATATGAGACACTTAACCCCATCTGTAATGCCGCCGTACACACTATTCGTCTGAAGAATAAAAAACCGTTCAATCAGCGGTATCACCTTCGCAATCCTGCAGCGTATTAATGACGAGAGAGTAATCAAAGTTCTGAAAACCATGCTAGCAGAATATGCGAATACCAACCACCGCCATTGGGACGAATTTTTGCCAGAGCTTTGTTTTGCCATTAACACCAGCACCCACACATCTACCGGTTTCACTCCCGCACATCTCAATTTCGGCCGAGAATTGAGACGACCGCAGGCAAATGAAACCGCATGCTTAAACCTGGCTGCTTCTTCCGAACCAATTGCGCTGCGAAGTGAAAATCCCTCTCGCATACATACCTCCACCATAAGAGCACACTTAAAGGACTTAAAGGCAATTAACAAAAGCGACCACGAAAGTAAAATCAGTTGTGTTCAAACCATGGATCCGAAAACATCGCAGAAAAGAAAGGTCATCAGGAAGCCAAAACCCGACCAAGTGGGTGAGCCATGGGAGCGCCAGCCAACCCGTCCCAGATCTGTAACCGCGCCAGTTCTGCCAGCCTCCACGGCAGTTACACCCGATGTCCTGAGCAAGAAGTCCAATCATCCTGTTATGCAGACAGTGGAGACGCTCGCCAGCAACCCAAACTTGGTGGCGCAGCTAAAAGGAAAAATCGATGTGGACAGGAAGAAGGCACCCCCGACCGTCCGTCAGTAGTAACCCAACAGCAGGAGGTCCAACAACAACGCTCTGAGGCCGAACGCCAATATAAGGAGAGGCAAGCTGCAATGGACAACCAGGCCAGCACATCCAAGGGAGTTCAGCAACAGGGCGAAGATTTTGTACCGATTCCTGGTCCCAGTACCGTTCGCCAGCATTTTCCGTCAGTTTCGGACACCGTTAGGAGCATTTGTCTGAAATCATCAAAGAAAACACCGCAAGATGGCACAACGTTGGACATGGGACCTTTGCCAGGAGTGTATGTGGCCACAGTGTCGTCGTCCAACATAACCAAAAACCCAACCAAGGCTTCAATATCGGACGATCCCTTTAAAGACGTCGACATCAGGACACATCCTCGTTTCCGTCCCAACTTTAGACGTCAAAACTTTTTCATACATCGGTCTTTCGGGGATATACGGGTATGCATAAAAAAGCCCGGCACCGCAAGACTTTCAGTAGGCACTCACGTAAAAATAATAACCTACAGTCTTCCCCTTAAGACGAGGCCAACAGAGAAGCAGATATTCAAAAAAAAAAAATATATATATAAACTATAACTTCCAAGCCGGTTTACTTTTTGTTTGTGAAAAACCTGTTCATTTTTTGAAAAAAAAACTGTTTTTGTTTGTTGATTATGAAAAATATGTATATATGTAGTTATAAAAGTCAGGTTTTGAATTACTTTTATAAATGAAATAATTGAATTAAAAAGTTTAAATTAAAAAAAAAAAAAAAAAAAAAAAAAAAAAAAAAATATAATAATAATAATAAATGTATATACGAGCACCCGTTGCCGAGAAAGCTCTCCGTCTCCCGAAGAGGGAGGGGAGTGTGATGAAGTCACCTCTTCTAACCCTTTCTACCAAATAAAACCTGTTTGACGAGAAAACTCTCGTCCACCGAAGAGAGAGGGGAGTGTGACGAAGTCACCTTTTTCAGCTACCTCAACCACCAACCACTCTGTCATTCAAATAATTAACAACCGCCAGATTTATGCTATTTTCGCTTATTTGAATTATAACCGCCCTTTTTCAAATAGAAACATCAGCCATTAAGATTACAGTTTAATGCTATTTCCGCTTATTTGAATTATAACCGCCCTTTTTCAAATAGAAACCACAGCCATATGATCACTCTGCAAAAAGTGTATTCATTACACAGCAAAACCAGTTTTACATAGGAAAATGATTTTTGTCATTACAATTCACAGTATGTTTGTGTCAATATATTTGATATAAGAGGTTGGTTGGACACACTAAAATCCGAGAAATTATCGATGGTTACATTGTAGGAATACTACTAAGAGCCAAAAAACTATTTTCCACTACCGGAAAACCAGGGGTACGTGGTGTACCGAGAGATTCCTAATATTTTGTCGCTGATACTCATAAGAGCACAGCGAGTATTTCCGTCCTGCCTGTTTCTCTACCGTTTCCTTACCGTTTCCTTACCGTAGTATTAGTTAACTAACTATCATTTTCTTAAAGTCGAGGTCTATCTCGTCCCTTACTAAAGCCGTACTTAGTACGTTTGATATTGCCGTACATTGGTTACGTTTCATACTGCCGGACATTGGTTCCGTTTGATATTGCCGTACATTGGTTACGTTTGATACTGCCGGACATTGGTTCCGTTTGATATTGCCGTACATTGGTTACGTTTGATAATGCCGGACATTGGTTCCGTTTGATATTGCCGTACATTGGTTACGTTGGATATTGCCGTACATTGGTTACGTTTGATATTGCCGTACATTGGTTGCGTTTGATACTGCCGGACATTGGTTCCGTTTGATACTGCCGGACATTGGTTCCGTTTGATATTGCCGGACATTGGTTACGTTTGATAATGCCGGACATTGGTTCCGTTTGATATTGCCGTACATTGGTTACGTTTGATAATGCCGGACATTGGTTCCGTTTGATATTGCCGTACATTGGTTACGTTTGATACTGCCGGGCATTGGTTCCGTTTGATATTGCCGTACATTGGTTACGTTTGATACTGCCGGACATTGGTTCCGTTTGATATTGCCGTACATTGGTTACGTTGATACTGCCGGACATTGGTTCCGTTTGATATTGCCGTACATTGGTTACGTTTGATAATATTTTAAGCATATAAACAAATATACACTTTAAATTATATAACGTTATTTTAAGCATATAAGACAACATTGTAAAACCTATTATACCATTTGAATTATATAACGTTAGAGTTAAGCACATATAAAATATTGTACACCCTTATACTATTGCAATTATATAACGCAACATTTGCTCTTCAACTTGTAACATTTATGAAATTACTCTATTGAATTTGAAATAATAAATAAAACATTTAATATTCCAATCCGGAGTTGTACAGTCTTTTCTTCGGCTGACCTTGGATCCGCTGAACTACCTCAGCTATAGATAAAAAAGGACTACTCTTACAACCTCTTTTACATTTTTGAGTGATGGAATACCTAACATGCTTTCTATCTTTTCTGGGTCCATGTGCAAACCGTTTCTGTCTTCAACATATCCCAGAAATTTGAAAGATGGCCTAACGAAATGAAATTTCTTCTTACGTACTTTTAAACGTGTATAATTTATCTTATTACTCTTTTCCATGTTGCAGGTGCACTATGCAATCCAAATGGCATCCTCAAAAAATTAAATGGTCCCTGACCTGGAACTGTAAATGCAGCATACTTCTGAGAATCCTTCTCAACTGGAATCTGCCAATAAGCAGACTCAATGTCCTTATTTACTTACTAACTTACGGCCTCAACCAACAATCCTCGCCGGCTAGGCCGGTCCCTACATGTAAACTTTTGCTAAGGCAAGAAGCTATGGATAGAACAAATCTTAGGTGGACAAGTGGCAACACATGTCTAGCGA
This sequence comes from Platycheirus albimanus, assembly GCA_916050605.2. Lineage (NCBI taxonomy): Eukaryota > Metazoa > Arthropoda > Insecta > Diptera > Syrphidae > Platycheirus > Platycheirus albimanus. Next base: position 133,470,930 of record OU696696.1, on the reverse strand, counting down.
CAAAACGGATTTGGCCAAAGCTGGATTCAAATCGCTCTAAGACTTTGATCTCTCTGAGCAGACGGCACATTAGCTCCACTATAGGTGTCATTACAGGACACTGACTCATAGGTAGACACGCAATGGGACTTGGCGTGTTCGCAAGCGACTTTTGCAGAAGTTGTATGGACGAAGAGGAGGAAGAGACAATTGCCCATCTTCTTTGTACATGCCCTGCACTAGCTCGCAAAAGGAAACTCCATCTGGGAGCATACTTCTTCAACGATATTAGTGATCTGACTAACGTGAACACTAACTCTCTTTTAAAATTCATTAGAAGCACAAACTGGTTCTGAGTTATACGGGGGAAACACCCCAAACTCGTGGTATCACAACGGTCCTCTTCTGGACTAAGTGTGTTGGTCTTCTCAGCCAACAGCCACTTTAACTTAACCTAACATAGGCCGGTCTCTAGCCAGTGGCCTCCAGTTGCGCACACCAAGTTTGTTGAGGACATTCTCCACTTGATCGCGCCACCTTAGATGGGGTCTTCCAGAACTGCGTCGGCCCTCCGGGTTGGAATTAAAGACTCCTCGGGCAGGAGCGTTTTCGTTCATACGCTAAACATGGCCCAGCCATCTAAGCCGCTGTATTTTCAGCTTCATTACCAAGTCCATGTCGCTGTATAGCTCGTACAGTTCGCCATTGAATCTACTTCTCCATACATCATTGATACATACAGGACCGAATATCACCCAAAGAATCTTTCTCTCAAAGCACCATAGCCTGTATTCATCCGATAGCGTCAGTGTCCATGCTTCTGCCCCATATAGCAGGACTGGGATGATAAGGGTCTTGTATAGTGTCTCCCTGGTCCTTTGAGAGAGGGCTTTGCTACTAAGATGCCGTCTAAGCCTGTTAAGTGTTTATTTTTAACTTTTTATTTAATGCACCGAACTGAATTAATAAAAACAACCGTCACGTTGGCTTGGTAAAATAGCACTCATCTCTTTATTCAATATTTTTAAAGCAAGCCAAACCAATGCATTCGGTGCAATTCAGCTTAATTAACCTGGCGCGTGTGGAGTTCATGTAGCTACCAGGTTAATATTGCCGAACAGCACAAACTACATTCGTTTGACCTGATTAATATTATTCTAAGACTAAGCATTTTGAGACTTAACATGTGAGAGGTATTCCTGATATATTTTTTTTTTCTTTTTTTTAATAATTCTTAAAGCTAGGTTTTTTTTTTATATATATTTTTTATAATAATTCAACATTTTATGCTTCATATTTTTTTTGTCCTTTTTTTTGTAGAGCAGGTATTAATAAATAAACATCATGAAGTCATAATAAAAATTAAATTATAATTAAATAAGTCTTATAAATCTTAACGGAGCGATATTATTCTTAAAAATGATATAATTTTGTTCGGATGATTGATGAATCCAATTAAAAAGTTCTTGTTTTCTTTTCTTACTTCTATCTTAATTGTATTAATTTTCATAAGTAGTTTCGCACAAAGATATTGATTATTACATTTTTAAATCGTGGCTTTTAGTTTTAAAATTTTACAAATGTATGTTATTTGATTTAGTTGCATTTTTTTTTTATTTTTTTGTTGTACAAGATTGATTCGTAAAAAAGTTAATATAAAAAATCTTAAATTGTAAGAAGGTACAATATTAATTAAAAGTTTTCAATTTGGTTGGTCGTTATTTCCTGGAGAAACCTGTAAAAGCTGGTTTCTCCGCGGGATCGAAATTGGTGCAGTGATATCTTGCACATCTCGTGGCTCTGCCTGGCGTAGAGGAGGCTCCACAGGTTGAGTTTTAAGAGATATGCATTTATCTTTGAAAATTCTTACCACAGTTAAGGTAACCAGAATTAATACTACTGACATAACCATACAAAAAAGGATGTTATATTTTACAAGTAGGGCATTAGTGGACTTTTTATGTTCCAAGTTTTCCCATTCTTTTTTCAAAATTGTTGCAGTTTTATTACTATCTTTCAAAGCTGCATGCAGGGCAGATGAATCCATTATCTGCAAGTTATTACTGTCTTTCAAGCCAGGCGCATCACAACTCGAAAAAGTGTATGTCTTAAGGATAGGAATATCCCGTGTCTCTGGTTGTCGCACAATAAGTTTTTGCAGAATTTTATTCTTAAATTGTATAACTAACCCCTTGAGAGTGAAAGTGCAGGGCTCAAGAAGTCTAAATATTCCTATTCCCTGGAGAGTTTTTGAATATTCTTGATTCAAACATTGGGAGTAAAGTAAACTTTGAGACTTAAACCAATAAAACCATGAATTTTCGTGTACCATCGGAACTAACGAGTTTTCGAAGTTATGCTATATTCTATGCTTACAAACGGAAGGTAAGACAGAAGAATTTTTAAATAAACTTTGCGCACAGTTTTCTTCCCCAGGCGTTGCAACGTACAACGCGTTGTACGAATAGGTTCGTTGACCTTGCGTATGTAAAATGTAGTACTAAAAATAGTACACTGAGACTGGAAACTAGCTTCGTTAACTTCAAAATTTTTCACGGAGAAAGAGCTGTTAAAAAGATAATTGGAATTGATGTCCAATAAAGCTAACGATCCCTTGGCTTGTGTTAATTATAGATTCATTTAAAACTTTGTTAATGGCTTCGACCTTTTCTAAAAGAAGGTTGTGTTGACTTGTAAGGTTTGAGATGGAATTCCCTAAAATCTCTGCATTTGTCCTTATAAGGGTGATTTGTTGTTCTTCGAGGTTCATGGACTTGACTTTACTGTTCTCCAAATGCTGGAGCTTGGAATAAATCTCTTTAGAATCTTCGTGATCTAAAGTTCCAAATAAAAACTTTGCCAATGAGGCTCCTGCGTCGAAAAGCCCCCGCCTTGACCGAAGGTTGCTGCACTGTGAAAACAAATTGGTTTCTTCGATTTGTATATAATGTTAGAAAATCTTTTCTTGATTTCAATTGCCCATTGACGACAATTAATATTGGGTGTATCAAGAAACACAGTTAGCCAAGCACATGCCTTTTCTATGTTTTCCTCGCCGGTGTTGATGAATTCCAAAGCACCATCCCAGTCAGGAAGCTGAATTTGGGAAAGTATGGTCCAGTGATCTCGGTAAGTCACAGCATGACCCATCTCTTCAAAAACTATTCCTGTCGGCTTAACGCTGTGGAGTTCCACTGGTATACCATTCACATAATCAAGCCATGACCATGTCATGAATATGAAAGCCATCTCGTAGAACATCATCTTGTGAAAAAGAGTTCCATTAGTTTTCATGGAAAAGCTTCAACCGGTTAAAATGAACACGGCGTTTTCGTTTGCCTATTATAAGTGTCGCGTTGACTTTGCTATTTATAGCTTCGATTGGATAGGGTCCCTGCCAATGGGAAGAAAACTTGTTAATCCTTGCGGCGTTTCTAAGTAAAACCTTATCCCCCACATGGAAACTGATTCGACGAATTTTTGCGTCATAATACTTCTTTGACGACATTTTACTAGCTATTAAGTTTTCTCTAGCTATCTTGTGCGCCTTTTGGAGATTATTTCTTAAAACATAAAAATAATTTTCATGATTGTACAAGGGTTGTGGTTCTCTACTTAAATTATTGGGGACTGTTGCTTTGAAACCATAAAGACATTCAGAAGGAGATATTTTTGTAGTTGCATGGACACAGTTATTTCTCACAAACATTGCGGCCCGTAAATGATTACCATGAAGATGGATTGTGATCCACAAACCTTCTTATATAATCAACTAAAGGTCTATGTGATCTTTCAAGTGAATAACCGTTGGATTGCGGGTGATAAGAAGTTGTTTCTACTTTTTTTACTTTCAAAAGCTTACACACTTCTCTGAACAATTGAGAAGTAAAATTAGAGCCATTGTCGGTAACGAAAACTTTTGGTATTAAATACCTGCTAATTATTTCTTCGAAGAAAGCTACAGCAACAGTTTTTGCTTCCATGTCAGGTATTGGTACCACATCCATAAACTTTGTTAGATCATCTTCAAAGGTAAGTATGTACTTGTTTCCTCTTTCGGTAATTGGTAATGGTCCGACAATATCCATATAAGTCTTTTCAAATGGTTTGTAAGGAGTATTTGAAATCTCCATCGGCATTTTGTGTTCTCTTCCTATTTTATTTGTCTGACACTTTGTACATTTCCTGATGTATTTCTCGATGTCTTTGAGCATTCCCTTCCATCTGAAATCTTTTTGTATGCTTTTTAAGGTTTTGTAAATACCTTGATGACCTCCCAAAGGTAGATCGTGATAATCTCTTAAAATAGTTGTGATTTCGTCTGGATCAGAGAGTAATTTTACTTTTGATGTAATTATAGAGGGTTTCTTATTGCTACAATCTGGTACTTTGGCTTGAACGTATGAGTCGTTCTTATCGCCTAGTGTAACATCTAGGCTATTTTCTTTTTTCTTTGTCATTGACCGAGTAACTAATTAACATGAGACCGAATCAACAGCGGCAGGTAAAGGTTCTAAAAGAATTCTACTTAAAGCATCGGCACAAGCATTATCTTTTCCTTTTTTATATATAACTGCAAAGTCATACTCTGATAGCTTATGCCTAAAACGGAGTATTCTACTAGTAGGGTCTTTTATATTTACTTGGCGTCGCAACGGTTTGTGATCAGAATAAACTATAAAATGTCGACCGTATAGATAACACCTAAAGTTTTTCACAGCCCACACAATAGCAAGGAGCTCTTTTTCTATCGTTGAATACCCTTTTTCTGCACTATTCAGTGATCGACTTGCGTATGCTATTGGTTGTTCCTCTTCAAGTTCTCCTTGTGACAAAACTGCCCCCAAGGCGTTGTTGCTAGCATCTGTCGTTAGGATAAAAGGTTTGTTGAAATCAGGATAAATTAAGACAGGTGGGGTCGTTAATGAGGATTTTAAACGTTCAAAAGCATCTTGGCAGGAAGCATCCCAATTAAATTTAACGTTTTTTCTAAGTAGTTTGTTGATAGGAGATGCTATATCCGAAAAATTACGTATAAATTTGCGATTATAGTTTGCAAAGTCTAAAAATGATTGAAATTGTTTGACTGCTCTAGGGACAGGAAAGTTTTTCACAGCGCTAACAGGGTTAGGGTCTGGTTGAACTACTTCGACCGTGCATTTATGACCTAAATAAGCTATTTCCTTTTGAAGGAAGCAACATTTTTCTGGTTGCAGTTTTAAATTATGCAAGCGCAAGTCATCAAAAACATCGGTTAAACGTTCAGTGTAAGATTTGAGATTACTTGCGAAAACTAATATATCATCCATATATACACAGGATTTAAGACCAGACTCTCCAGTTAGAACAAAATTCATTAATCTCTGGAAAGTCGCGGGAGCTCCCTTTAACCCAAATGGCATTCGTCGGAAATGGTAATGTCCATCAGGGGTACTAAAAGCAGTTTTCTCTGTCCTTTTCACTTACTTCTATTTGATGATAGCCGCTTGCAAGCTCTAATGTAGTGAAATATCGAGCATGACCCAACTGGTCTAAAATATCTTCTATTCTCGGCAGTGGGAAGGCGTCACCTATTGTGACTTCATTTAGTTTTCGATAGTCAACCACGACCTTCCATCGCTTCTCTCCATCAGGTCCCGATTTTTTGGGGACTAGCAAAAGGGGTGAATTCCAAGGACTGTTGCTTTTTTCGATTACTCCTTGTTTCAACATTTGTGAAACTTGTTTGTCTATTACTTCTCGGTGTACATATGGCAGACGATACATTTTTTGGTTTATTGGGGGTTGCGATGGTGAGGTCTTAATTCTATGTTCAATACTTTTTGTACGCGACATCTTATCACCGTCAAGGTAGAAAATATCCTCATATTCGTAGAGTAAGTTAAACAGTTTATCTTTTTCTTCATTATTTACATCCCAATCCATGTTTATTATTTTCAAAATTTTTTCCACTCGCTCTATCTTGTGTTTGTGAACACAATTTTCTTTTTCTCCTTGAATCAAAAAAATTTTGTGTACGTCTTTTAAAACATTTTCATTGTCTACAGATAATCCGTATTTTACTTTTTTGTTTAAAGGTTTGATTTCATAGATATCCAGAATTTCACAATCAACAAACTGACTTTGAAGTTGGACTTCATAGTTATTGGTATTTAGCACACTTACAGCCGCTTTGCCGTTCGTACTGCTTATAATACTGTTCCCAAGATAAACGCCTTCATGGAGTTCACGAGGAAAACAGAGCATTTCTGCCGTGCTATTTAATCTGATGGGAAGTACTATTTCAGTTCGTGGAGGTAATTTAGCCTGCAAAATTTCAGCTTTTTGGGCTTTACCTAGGCTGATTGGCAGAGGGACTTTCGAGTATTCCTCAAGAAAAGAAAACGTCCAACTTCCTTAGTTATTTCACCAAGATTGGAATTTGTCTCTTTTGAATCCCCACATTGAAAAGGCACAAAGTAACACTCTTTATTTTGATCCGTTCGAAGGAACTTTAAGCGTTTCGCTTTGCCTTCTTTATTACAATGCTGGAATATAAAATCCTTTCCCAAAATACCGTCCGCTGAAATTTGATGATCATCTTCCACGATATGAAATTCACATGGAAGTGACTCATCAAGTTCAATCATGCCACTAACTGAACCAATCGATGAACTGTGGCTGTATATTTTTCGAAGTGAAATAACTTAACTGAGAGATTTTATTTCTCTTTGAAGAATATTTAAAAAAAATGAAAGAAAAAAAACGAAGCGTACTTTCATTAACAATTTAAAATTTTCTTTATTGATTTCTGATATTTCTTATTCTAATTTCTAAGCATAAACATTAAACAACTTCTACGTATATCTCAAATAAATTGGCAACTGTCAAACCATATATGTGAGACGTATAAACCGTCCCACAAGTTCAATTTGACTTTATTTAAAAATTAATAATTTGTTAATCTATTTTCAACAATTATCAAACCATATATGTGAGACGTATAAATCGTCCCACAAGTTCAATTTGATTTTTATTTATGACAAATTTGTTAGTTGGTTATTTTTTTTTATAAAGCTTAACTATATCAGCGATATATATTTGACGTATAAATCTTCAAACAATTTCCACTGATTTTACCTTTTTTTTTATAATAAAATAATTGCTGCTGCTGTCTGTATCAACGGGCTGCGGTTGGAGAATCAAAGAGAATGATAGTTAATTTTGTCGGCCTTTTATACCTTGCTTTTTTAATATTTCGGGCAGTTCTAGCATTGCCAATTGGGTATAATGAAGTTTCTTATTGGATTCACCACATGAAAATATAGAAAGTTTTTTTTATTAATATTAGGAAATAAGTTTATTTTACTAAAATCAATAATAATTATCCTTTGGTTATTTTAATATTACCCTTTTTTAATATTTACTACCGTTTTTGTATGTTTTTTTTATTGTTTAAAACTTTTTATATACCTATCGTGGTGAATAAACATAGAAAAAAAATAAATTTCAGGCAATGCCATTTCGTTGCCATTTGCAATTTTTCGTGCAGATTTACTTTCATTTTAATGTATTTCTATTTCATCTTGTTTTCTCTTTCTTACTTATTGTTTTTATTATAAAGTTAATAATTTGTTTATAACTCAATAAATAATTAACTTTTTAATAATTTGACTAAATTTTCGTGTTCCTTGAATAAAATTCCTTATATATGGTGCACCCTGTGAACACTGACAATAAAGTTTATCTGTCAAATTCGTGAAGGTCTTGTGCGCATGTTGTGCGAAATTTATTTATGCAAAATAATATTAATTAATTGTGATTTGTTCAATGTTTAATGTTTAAACGTATATTAGGATAATGTTTAAGTGAATTCAAATGTTTATTTATTGTGGTTTGTGAAATAAATAGTTTTATTGTTGATAAAAGTTTCAATATGTTCTGAGGTTATATTTGTTTGCCTCTTTTGTGTTTAATTAATGTATTTCTTCGTTTAATGTGTGCTGTTCAATTAAATTGTTGTTTATTGTGATTAATTAACTCAAATTTAATTGTTTAATTTATCTTCCTTTTTATATTTAGATCATTTAATCAACAATAACATGGTGAGACTCCTCTGGACATCTGTGCTTTCGCTGTTTTGGTTTGTTATTGTTTTAATGTGAGTCCCTACAGGGTGTACTATATTTTAAGCGTACATAAATTTTTTTTGCTTTTGTAATGTTTTGTTTAATTTGTACTTTTTTCATGTTTCTTCATCTGAATGTTCCTACGATGCGAATTGAGTGCCTACGCAGAGGGTGTTTCGATAACATTCGGTTTACTGGTAAGTATGTATACGTACATACATTGTTGTTGTTTTTAACCTATCTTTTTTTTACAGATCGGCTGAATTTGTTTTTTATTTAAATTAGCTTAAGTATTGATTAAAATAATTATTGAAATAATTGAAATGTATATATTATGTATAAGTTTATATTTCAGTTTTATTTAATTACTTCATTGTTTTATATACATATACATATAATGTAAATTAAACTTTGTACAATTATATACATTTTCATTAAATTTTAATTTTGATTTTGTTGACTCAACATTCTCCCCCCCTTGAACGACCACGTTCAATAATTCGCTTGTTTATCTTTTCCAGTCCCTTGCGGTGGTGATTGTGGAAAACGACTTTTCCCGCTCTATTAACATTTACCCGCACCTGGTATTTGTCTGGCAGGTTAACGGTAAATTGTTTCCTTTTACTATTCTGGATACGTTTAAAGTCGATCCGCTGCAAGGTGTTTTTAAAAATGAAGAGGTCTTCTCCTTCCCTGGTGACAAACCTTTGAACTTCGTTGTTGATTCGCATTTCAATTTCGTCAACGGTTGTCGACGGCTTCAACATACTTAATGACTCAACCGTTGAACCGTTGATGGTTACTGGGATTAAGTTCCCGACTATGCCGCTTGGGTCTTCTTTCTCTCTTTCTACATTTTCCTCAATGAGCGTTTGCAATGGTGTGGGTAGGTGAGGTGGAGAAAACCTGATTTCCTCCAAAATGTTGAGGTAGTCCTCCCACGGTCCAATTGGCCATTGTGCGTCCATTATTTCTGAAAAAATGCGATTACTTATAAGTTATGCTGACATATACACTAAACATATACAATTCTACTACTGACAACACATGGACAAAGTTCTACTGAACAGGTCAATTACACGTTGTTATGGTAGTTTCGTTGTTTTCGATTGGTAATGGGCATATTTTAACGATTGGTCGTTGACAAGTATTAAATCTTGTTCGTACTGTTACTACTCGTGTTAGTCCATCCTTTCCAGGATGGATAGTTTCGATGATTCCTAAAGGCCACGTCGTTGGTGGGGTATTTTCATCTTTGATGAGAACAATATCTCCAACCTTAATACCTTGTTCATTAGTTAGCCATTTAGGTCGTTGTTGAAGACGATTTAAATATTCAGTTGACCACTTCTTCCAAAAATGTTTCCATCTTTGGTTAGGTGTTGAAGTTGATGCTATGAGACTAGGTTCAGGGATTGCATTTATAGCTTGACCGATGAGGAAATGACCTGGAGTGAGAACCGCCAGATCGTCAATGTCATTTCGTAATGTACATAAAGGTCGTGAATTTAAGCATGCTTCAATTTGCGCAAGTAATGTCGTGAGTTCTTCGAATGTGCATATTGTTGTGCCTAGCACACGACGCAGATGATATTTTATGGATCTTACACCTGCTTCCCATAATCCTCCGTGATGAGGTGCTGCAGGTGGGTTGAAATGCCAGTTTATGTTTAAGTTAGACAGATAGTTGACGATATTTGGTGTGGCTTCCTTAATGGCTTGATCTATGTCACGATCTAGTATTGTTTTTCCTCCTTTAAAATTCGTTCCGCAATCTGAGTAGATGTCCGTACATAATCCTCGTCGAGACACAAACCTTTTCAAAGCTGCTATGAAAGCCAGTGCGGTCAAATCTGACACCACCTCTATATGTATGGCCTTGGTTGCCATACATACAAATATGCAAAAATATCCCTTGTAATGTTTTGCTTTTCTGATCGTTGACATTTTTAGTTGTATTGGTCCGGCATAATCAACGCCCACATGTAAAAAGGCTCTTGTAAGATTAACTCTAGGCGCCGGTAACGTTCCCATTAACTGTTGCATTGTTGCTGCTCGATGTTTTGCACATATAACGCATTTATGCATTTGTCGTGTTGTGACTCGTTTTCCGTCAAGAATCCAAAAATTATTGCGAAGAGTATTAAGCACTAATGAGGTGCCTCCATGCAATGTTTCCTTGTGTATTTTTTCAATGATTAAGTTGCAAACATTATGATCTCGTGGCAAAACGTTCGGATGTTTTCGATTGTATGTGATATTCGCATTTTCCAATCGACCTCCTACTCGAATTAGGCCATCATGATCTATAAACGGATTTAATGTTATGAGTTTGCTGTTTTTAGGCAGTGGTTTGTTTTTCTTAAGGCAATCCAATTCCACTGGAAATGCTGATGTTTGTATGATTTTTGAGATTTTCATACTTGCGTGAGATAATTCCTTTGCGGTTAATTCACCTGTTTGCCTTTGAGCAGGGTTGTGACAATTTTGTATGTATCGTAGTACTGTGGCCATGACTCTTATGAGCTTTGTATATGATGAATATGTTGGTAGAATTGTACTGTATGGTTGTGCAAACATATTCGTTGTCTTAGGTTGTCTGGCTTCTAAGTTAGTATCATTGTTTTGAATTGGATTTGATGGCCATTTAATTCGGGGCTTGCTAAGCCAATCCGGTCCATGCCACCACAGATTACAATCTACTAATTGTTGTGTTGTCGTTCCTCTAGAAGCCAAATCTGCGGGGTTATCTTTCGTTGGCACATGATGCCAATGCTCAGTTGGTAAGACTTCTTGGATTTCTGCCACTCTGTTAGCAACATAGGTTTTCCATTTAGATGGATGCTCACGTATCCATTGCAGAACAATTGTTGCATCTGTCCATAAAAATATTGGAGTGTTTTGTAATTGCATGTTTTGAACGGTGACTTTCAGGAGTTTTGCTAGTAGTAAAGCTCCATTTAGTTCCAATCGAGGAAGTGTAACTGGTTTTACTGGCGCTACCTTTGATTTAGCTGTCAACAATTTCGTTGTTACGTTACTTCTTTCGTCTTGGGTTCGGATATACAATACAGCTGCATATGCTTTGATGGATGCGTCACAAAAACCATGTATATGAATTGTTTGGCTATTTTTTGATATTCCTATCCAACGGGGGATTTTTATTTTATTGACTTCTTGTAAATCTTCTTTAAAATTTTGCCACCTTGCAGCAATGTCTTGGGATACTTTACTGTCCCAAGAAAGGCCGGTGATCCACAGTGTTTGGATTAATATTTTGGCTACTATCACAATCAGTGAGAGCCATCCTACTGGATCGTATAACGACGCTATTTCTGATAGTATAGTACGTTTGGTGTTGGCTCTTGTACTTGATAGGCCGTGAGTGTTGAACGTGAAATAGTCTTCTACAGGATACCATCGAATGCCTAAGGTTTTTATTGATTCACCTTCGTTGAGTTCTAAAGGTTCTTTAACTTCTCTATCTTCTACTGACAAATGGTTAATTAATTCTGGTTTGTTGCTTGCCCATTTTCGGAGCTTGAACCCACCTTTACTAAGCATTTCAATTAACTGCTGTTGCAGTTCGAGACATTCTGGAATTGTCTCTGCTCCACTTAGCAAATCGTCTACGTAAAAGTCGGTGAACACAACCTTTGAAGCTTGTGGATATTGTTTTTCTTCATCTTGTGCTAGTTGTTGCAGCGTTCTGATTGATAAGAATGGTGCTGATGATGTTCCAAACGTAACTGTGCTCAAATGGTAATCTTGTTGAGCCTTTGTTTGTGGATCTCGCCACAAGATACGTTGATACTTCCTATGATCTGGATGCATTCGAATCATGCGGTACATTTTCTCAATGTCTGCTGTTATTGCTACTTTATGTTTTCTCCAATTTCAAACGATGGAAAACAATTTAGGTTGCAGTGTGGGTCCAATGAGCATTTGTTCATTTAATGATTTTCCATTGGTTGTCCGAGCAGATGCATCAAATACTACGCGTAGCTTTGTAGTTGTACTTTGCTTAAACACTGCATGGTGAGGTATATAATAATTTGGTTCATTTTCTTTTGGTGGTTTACATACTTCCATGTGACCCATTGTTATATATTCGTCCAAACATGCCTCGTATTCCTTTTTGAGTTCGATATTTTTGCTAAGCTTCCGTTGCAAGTAGTCATATCTTTGTAATGCACGATCTCTTGACGTGCCCAGATTTGGTCCATTGGACTCTATAAATGGTAATTTAACCATATATTGATTAGTTGGCAGTCTTGTATAATCGGCTTTGTATAATTCTTGACATTTTTTTTTCTTCTGGAGTTTGCTTGTTGCAAACTTGAACTTCTTCTGTTTCCCAGAATTTCTGCATTAGATGACTAATGTCGTTGATTGGATTACCTATAGTTGTAAATACCTTGACTGCTGTTTCATATATTTTTGACGTTTGTCCCATAATTATCCATCCGAAGATTGTGTTCATGGCTACCGGAGTTCCTTCTGGTCCGTAACGTATGCCTTCTCGTATAATATGTCCGTAAACATCTGCTCCTAGTAGAGCATCGATGGGACTTGGCTTCCAAAATGTTGGATCTGCTAATTCGAGTCCATTAAGATGATTCCAATTAGTGCTGACTATTTGCTTGGTTGGTAATAAGTCAGTGATTGTTTTCAAAACGAACATATTTATTTCAACTGATGCTTTATTTGGCTTGGTAGATTGAAGTTGTATTTGAACTTGCTGTCTTGAACTCACAGATTGATTCTTGTTCAAGCCAACAACTTGAATTGATGTGCGTTTGCTTTGCAAATTTAAGGTTTGACAGGCCTTCTCTCTAATAAAGGATGTTTGTGATCCAGAATCTAGAAGGCATCGTAGTCTTGTTGAATGACCATTGCGGTCGACTGCTGTTACCAACGCTGTTGGTAATAAAGCATTGTGTTCCTTTGACGCAAAATAATTTTGTATTTGTTTTATGTTACCCCCTTCTTCGTGAGTTTCTTTCGACGAAGCATTGTGGAGGTGAAGTGTTGTGTGATGTGCCTTCTGACACTTTTGACAAGGTTTTTTGTTTTTACACTTAGCGTGTTCATGTTTATTTGAAAAACAATTTAAACATCTGTTTGCAGCTTGAATTGTCTTTCTACGTGTTGGTATATCCATGTTTAGATATGTTTCACAGATAGCCACATAATGCCTCCCATTGCAGGCTGGGCAATTAAGCTTTATGCTATTGTGGTATGTTTGAATACCTTCCTTTTTAATCGCGGTTGTAGTTGGCTTTGCGCCGATAGTACTACTAATGGATTCCAGGACTCGTATTCGTTTGTGAAGAAATGTTGAAAATGTTGTAAACTTTGGAAGATTTTTGCTATCTCCCAATTCTTCTTCCCAGAGACGCATTGTTGCAAATGGTAACTTCTGCACCAATAAATAAATTATTAATGCATCCCAGGTGGTCGTGTCTACCTTTAGAGCCTTCAATTGCTGTAGGCATTCTTCAGTTGTATCAACTAATGTTTTCAAGTTCCTTCCTGATTCTGAAGTGAGCTTTGTTTGGCTTACCAGAGCTTTCAAATGAAAATTAACTAGCGTCCTAGTGTTTTCATATCGCTCTTTGAGTTTTGCCCACGCTGGAGCATAATCCTCATTGGTAATTGGTGTGTGCTTCAGTAATTTTTCCGCTTCGCCCTCCAGACAGCCTTTTAAATAATGTAATTTTTGCACAGGTCGCAGTTGCTTGTTTTGATGTACAAGTGACGTGAATAAATCATGAAATGATCTCCAATAATTGTAATCTCCATTGAACTTGGGTAATGAAATTTTAGGCAGTTGAGTATATGTAAACTGTGACTCAGGTGGGATTGTCGCATTGTGATTGGATTCTATCAACGAGCTGTTTAGACCATCTTCGAGTTCTCCCATGTATTCTGAGTATTTAGTTTCAATGTCATCAAATTGGTGCTTCTTGATATATATATTGTCACATTCCATTTCTGAACTAATAATGATTTCGTGGATGTGTCTGTCTTGCTTGACAAATTCTTGCCACAATTCACGCAAGTCAATTAGTTTTTGTTTAAAAAAGCCGGCTGTTCTTCTGTCTAATCGCGTTTTCTTACCATTTTCTATGGTTTTTTCAAGTTTTGTTTTTAAAACAACTTGTTTTACTAATAACTCGTCTAATTTACTCATGGTAAACGTCGATTGTTATCACTTTTTTATTGTTTATGCCTTGTATTATTAATTAGTATTAAACAAAGAAATATCAGAAACAACAATCAAACTATTAATGTGTATCGCACTCCTGGATGGAACCACCATGTATATTTTTCGAAGTGAAATAACTTAACTGAGAGATTTTATTTCTCTTTGAAGAATATTTAAAAAAAAATGAAAGAAAAAAAACGAAGCGTACTTTCATTAACAATTTAAAATTTTCTTTATTGATTTCTGATATTTCTTATTCTAATTTCTAAGCATAAACATTAAACAACTTCTACGTATATCTCAAATAAATTGGCAACTGTCAAACCATATATGTGAGACGTATAAACCGTCCCACAAGTTCAATTTGACTTTATTTAAAAATTAATAATTTGTTAATCTATTTTCAACAATTATCAAACCATATATGTGAGACGTTTAAATCGTCCCACAAGTTCAATTTGATTTTTATTTATGACAAATTTGTTAGTTGGTTTTTTTTTTTTATAAAGCTTAACTATATCAGCGATATATATTTGACGTATAAATCGTCAAACAATTTCCACTGATTTTACCTTTTTTTTTATAATAAAATAATTGCTGCTGCTGTCTGTATCAACGGGCTGCGGTTGGAGAATCAAAGAGAAAGATAGTTAATTTTGTCGGCCTTTTATACCTTGCTTTTTTAATATTTCGGGCAGTTCTAGCATTGCCAATTGGGTATAATGAAGTTTCTTATTGGATTCACCACATGAAAATATAGAAAGTTTTTTTTATTAATATTAGGAAATAAGTTTATTTTGCTAAAATCTATATATATAAAAATGAATTGGTGTCTGTTTGTACGCGCCTAACTCGGCTGAATATCATCCGATTTGCATTGGGGTTTTTTTGTTGGGTTTGTATTAAACCAGGTAAACAGATAGCGGAGCCGAATTTTTCAAATTTTGGACGGTAAGTTTTAGAAATCGTTAAAACACAAAATTGCAGAACAAATATCGACAGATTATGACTTTGTTCTTTGTACAAGCATAACTTGGCTAAATATTATCCGATTTGCATGAGGATTTTTTTGTTGGATTTGTCTTGAACCAGGTAAACACACAACGGAGCCGGTTTTTTTTTTTTTTTTTTTTTTTTTTTTTTTTTTTTTTTAACGAGTTTCTTCTCCACATGTGCAAGTGACCCGTTCGTTATAGCTGCTCTACTGGAAAATGCTTTGCTATTATATTTGGATGTTCCCGGTCTACCACCACACAATTTACAACTCAAAGTCGGCTCTGTCATCATAATGCTGCGCAATCTGAACCAACCAAAACTATGCAATGGAACTAAGTTTACAGTCATCCAAGTAACAATAATCAAAGGCAAGTTCAAAGGCGAAGAAGTTCTCATTCCAAGAATTCCTTTGATACCAACCGACTTGCCATTCGAGTTTAAGCGGATTCAGTTTCAAATTCGACCCGCATTTGCCATGACAATTAACAAATCGCAAGGCCAATCGTTACAAGTGTGTGGCCTTAATCTTGAATTCCCTTGCTTTTCACATATACAACTGTACGTGGCGTATTCGCGTGTCGGAAAGCCATCTGCATTGTTAGTTTATGCACCGGACAACAAAACAAACAACGTTGTTTATCACAAAGCGTTGCAGTGACCTAATCATTTCTGTTTAAATAAAAGTAATTTTAATCAATTTAATATCAATTGTTTAATTCTTTCTTAAGAGAGGCTCGACTTTCGAAAGGGACAATTAGTCAATTTAAGGCAGAACGAAGTTCGCCGGGTCAGCATGGGGATTTTTGGTTGGGTTTGTATTAAACCAGGTAAACGAATAGCGGAGCCGAATTTTTCAATTTTTGAACGGTATTTTTTAAAAATCGTTAAAACAAAAAATTGCGGAACAAATATCACCAAGTAATGACTTTGTTCTTTGTACAAGCATTACTTGGCTAAATATTATCCGATTTGCATGAGGATTTTTTTTGTTGGATTAGTTTTGAACCAGGTAAACACACAACGGAGCCGGTTTTTTTTTTAATTTCAATTTTTTTTTCACTATCAAAAACAATAAAAATAAGCTAAAAAAATATAAATTGACAAATTTTTCGATCTATAATTCAAAAAAAATTAAATAAACGTAAAATTAGTTGAACTTCAATATAGTCCGGAAATTAATTTAACTTTTTAACTTTTAAATAGTATTTTGTGTGGTGACCAACACAGTGTATAAAGGTATCTACTAAGTTACCAAGTGCGAAGTGAAATTTAATGGATTAGTGTTAATTTTTTTTCTTTTTTTTTAAACATTGTGATAACTAAAATTGAGGCTTTAATTTTATCGATAACGAATTTTAATAAGGTATTTTGTGAACGACCTATTTGTGTGTAATGCAATTGATATAGATGGTTATGCTAATGATATTGTCCCTGCAGGATTTTTCTATAAGTGTCATTATGCCGCCAATAAGACGATCAAACATTGGAGCGCGCAATAAAAACACGAGACGAGTGGCTATTCTGCGTGCGAATGCGAATCAAGAATCACAAGAGGAGATAGCCGATCATATGGAAGCAGATCGCGTAGGTGTCATTATGCCACCAATAAGGCAATCAAACATTGGAGCGCGCAATAAAAATACGAGACGAGTGGCTAATCTACGTGCGAATCAAATGGATGAACAGCATGCACATCGCAATGAACAAGTCCGTTTACAATGACTAACATGCGTGACGCATTTTCACAAGAGGATATAGCCAATCATATGGAACCAGATCGTGTAGCAAGAGCCACCCGTCGTACAAATGATGATCTAGATGAACGTAACTTTAATCGACGTAAAGAGCGAAGGACACGAGCGCCACCTTATAATTTAAATCGGGCTGCATTCAGATATGATTCCACACTAACGTACAATGATCTTCCGTGCGTTAATATTTGGCCATTGAATGTCGTCTGTCAGCATTGCAATGCATTGAAGTTCTCGGCGGAAACGCTTGGGTTGTGTTGTGCAGGAGGAAAAGTAAAATTACCTGTTTTGGCCCCGCCACCGCAGCCATTGCGATCACTTCTGTATAAAGATACAACGCAATCACGGCATTTCCTCGCGCACATTCAACAATACAACGGCTGCTTCCAAATGACGTCTTTTGGAGCCACTGTTATCCAAGAACGTGGTTACAATCCCACCTTTAAGGTAATGTCGTCAGAAGAACTTTAACATTATGTCCAGTGTGGATAAATTGTTACATTATCATTCTACTATTCAGATCCAAGGACAAATCCACCATCGTGTGGGAGCTCTTTTGCCGCAATTGAACGAGCATCATAAGTTCCTTCAGATTTATTTTCTTGGAAATTCAAATGAGGAACTCGATCAGCGTTGTGCTATTGTTCGTGGTATGAAACCTGAGATCATCGAACAATTGCAACAACTCCTACACGAACGCAATGCGTTGGTTAAAGTATTCAAAAATGCATTGGAAGCGATGCCTTCTGATCATTATAAGATTATTATCAGCGCAGACAAAAGACCAAGTGGTACCCATGCACGACAATTTAATGCTCCAACAATTGACTAGGTAGCGGTGCTAATCGCTGGCGAAAATGTTCAATCACGCGACATAGTCCTCAAGCGAAGTGATAATGGACAGTTTCAACGCGTGATGGAGACCCACCGGTCATACGACACATTACAATATCCGCTTATGTTTTGGCTACCATTTTCAAATTAAAATGGTAAGCCCACTCTTCGGTTAGTTCCTCAGTTTTCCGACATATCTTTTTCATCAACTATTAATGGGATTATCTTTAAGGGCATGATACAAATAAGAAAGTCAGCAGCATGAACTTCTACGCATATCGCTTCATGGTTCGCCAGGATGTCGACAACCATCTGTTAAGATATCGCCAATTGTTTCAACAGTATTGCGTCGACATGTACGTTAAGATAGAAACAGAACGCCTAAATTTCATCCGATTAAATCAAAATAAATTGCGTTCGGAAGAATACATTAACTTAAGAGATGCCATACATTTGGATGGAGATGCAGCAGCAGCAAACATCGGCCGGTTGACTATTCTCCCAGCAACATATGTTGGAAGTCCGAGGCATATGCACGAATATGCGCAAGATGCAATGACATATGTGCGGCATTACGGACGCCCCGACTTATTCATAACATTCACCTGCAATCCAAAATGGCCAGAAATTACGCAACTCTTACTTTGCGGACAAACTTCGAGCGACCGCCACGACATCACTGCACGAGTTTTCAAACAAAAACTATTAATGATCATTGACTTCATCACGAAACACAATATTTTTGGACAGCCGCATTGTTGGATGTATTCGGTGGAATGGCAGAAGCGACCAGACCTGGTCGATTCAATCATTAGCACCGAAATACCCAGTAAAGAAGCCGACCCGGAATTGTGTGAAGTCGTAACTACGCAGATGATTCATGGGCCTTGCGGAAATCACAATCCAGATTCGCCTTGCATGGTCGCAAATAAATGTTCTAAGCGATATCCACATTCCCTCCTGGCAGAGACGATCACTATCAGCGATGGATACCCATTGTATAGGCGGCGATCACCAGATGACAATGGCAGAACAGTCGCAATGAAAGTGAAAGGAAAAGATGTCTTCGTGGACAACACTTGAATTGTTCCATATTGTCCTCTTCTCTCTAAAGTATTTAAAACGCACATAAACGTTGAATACTGCAATTCGGTGAAGTCCATCAAGTACGTTTGCAAGTACGTCAATAAAGGAAGCGACATGGCGGTTTTTGGTCTTGAGTGTCCAGATAAGAATGACGAAGTGTCGTGCTATCAATTAGGGCGTTATGTGAGTTGCAATGAGGCAATTTGGAGAATATTTTCCTTTCCGATACACGAACGCCATCCAACCGTTCAACATTTGGCGGTTCACTTGGAGAATGGTCAGCGCGTATATTTCAGGGAAGAGAATGCAACTCAGCGAGCTGAACAGGCACCAGCAACAACGTTAACGAGTTTCTTCTCCACCTGCGCAAGTGACCCGTTCGCTAGAACGCTGCTCTACTCGGAAATGCCTCGCTATTATATTTGGAATGCGTCGTACAAAAAATTTCAACGTCGAAAACAAGGGCAAGCTGTTGCTGGATATGCGGATGTGTACTCAACTGATGCACTTGGTCGTATCTATACTGTTCATACAAAAAATGACGACTTCTTCTATCTGCGATTGCTTTTGGTCAATGTGCCTGGTCCAACTTCGTACGAGAACCTGCGGACTGTTGATGGTGTGCTGTGTGCCACATTTAGAGAAGCCTGTCAGCGGATGAATTTGCTTGCCAACGACAATCATTGGGACGCAACACTTGCCGATGCTACAGTTTCTGCGCCTGCGACTCAAATTCGTACATTGTTTGCCATCATCATCTCGACATGTTTTCCATCGAACCCCCTCATATTGTGGGACAAGTACAAGGACAACATGGCTGACGATATTTTGCATCGAGTTCGAAGAACAACATCAAATCCCGAACTTCAAATGCACGATGAGATCCACAACGAGGCGCTGATATTGATCGAAGACATGTGTATGCTCATGTGCAGCAACCTGTTGAGTAAACTGGGAATGCCAACCCCCAATCGCTCAATGAACGATGCATTTAATAGAGAATTGCAACGCGAGCGAGAATTCGATCAAGACGCTTTGACAGAAACAGTTCGCACCAATGTCCCACTGCTAAATCCCGAGCAAAATAACGTGTACGACTCTTTGATGAAGGCGGTTGACGACGGTAACGGTGGCATATTCTTCCTGGATGCACCTGGTGGAACTGGCAAAACGTTTCTCCTTTCCTTGATTTTGGCTTCAATTCGGTCAAGATCCGACATCGCACTTGCGTTTGCCTCTTCTGGAATAGCGGCCACGTTGTTGGAAGGTGGTCGCACCGCACATTCAGCGTTAAAATTGCCACTGAATCTGCAGTTGAATGACGAACCAACATGCAATATTTCAAGAAATTCAGCTATGGCACAAGTGTTGAAAACTTGCAAAATTATCATCTGGGATGAATGCACAATGGCACACAAGCGAGCATTGGAGGCTCTTGATTGAACAATGAAAGATTTACGGAACAATGTGAGACGCTTTGGAGGAGCAATGATATTGCTAGCCGGTGATTTCCGTCAAATTTTACCAGTAATCCCGCGATCAACGCCTGCAGATGAACTCAACGCTTGCCTGAAATTATCTTAATTCTGGCGATACGTAAAGAAGCTGCAGTAAACGACGAACATGCGAGTTGCGTTGCAGAACGATCCATCAGCCGATGATTTTGCAAAACAACTGTTTACAATTGGAAATGGTCAAATTACCGTTGATGCTGCAACTGGCCTGATTTCGTTCCCGCTGAATTTTTGTGAATTCACATCATCGAAGGAAGAGCTCATCAGTAAAGTGTTCCCTAACATCGGTCACAATTATTTAAACCACGATTGGCTCAGTGAACGCGCGATATTAGCTGCGAAAAATAAGGACGTCGATGATTTGAATTTCATCATTCAAAATAAAATCGCATTCGTTTTAATCGGTGGATCGCATAATAAATGATGATGAAGCAACAAACTATCCAATTGAATTTTTGAATTCGTTGGATGTTCCTGGTCTACCACCACACAATTTGCAACTCAAAGTCGGCTCTGTCATCATAATGCTGCGAAATCTGAACCAACCAAAATTATGCAATGGAACTAGGTTGACAGTGAAGAAACTCATGAACAACGTCATCCAAGCAACAATAATCAAAGGCAAGCTCAAAGGCGAAGAAGTTCTTATTCCAAGAATTCCTATGATACAGAACGACTTGCCGTTCGAGTTAAAGCGGATTCAGTTTCCCGTTCGAATCGCATTCGCCATGACAATTAACAAATCGCAAGGCCAATCGTTACAAGTGTGTGGCCTTAATCTTGAATTCCCTTGCTTTTCACATGGACAACTGTACGTGGCGTGTTCGCGTGTCGGAAAGCCATCTGCATTGTTTGTTTATGCACCGGACAACAAAACAAACAACGTTGTTATCACAAAGCGTTGCAGTGCCCTAATAATTTCTGTTTAAATAAAAGTAATTTTAATCAATTTAATATCAATTGTTTAATTCTTTCTTAAGAGAGGCTCGACTTTGGAAAGGGACATTTAATCAATTTAAGGCGGAACGAAGTTCGCCGGGTCAGCTAGTCAATAATAATTATCCTTTGGTTATTTTAATATTACCCTTTTTTAATATTTACTACCGTTTTTGTATGTTTTTTTTATTGTTTAAAACTTTTTATATACCTATCGTGGTGAATAAACATAGAAAAAAAATAAATTTCAGGCAATGCCATTTCGTTGCCATTTGCAATTTTTCGTGCAGATTTACTTTCATTTTAATGTATTTCTATTTCATCTTGTTTTCTCTTTTTTACTTATTGTTTTTATTATAAAGTTAATAATTTGTTTATAACTCAATAAATAATTAACTTTTTAATAATTTGACTAAATTTTCGTGTTCCTTGAATAAAATTCCTTATATATGGTGCACCCTGTGAACACTGACAATAAAGTTTATCTGTCAAATTCGTGAAGGTCTTGTGCGCATGTTGTGCGAAATTTATTTATGCAAAATAATATTAATTAATTGTGATTTGTTCAATGTTTAATGTTTAAACGTATATTAGGATAATGTTTAAGTGAATTCAAATGTTTATTTATTGTGGTTTGTGAAATAAATAGTTTTATTGTTGATAAAAGTTTCAATATGTTTTGAGGTTATATTTGTTTGCCTCTTTTGTGTTTAATTAATGTATTTCTTCGTTTAATGTGTGCTGTTCAATTAAATTGTTGTTTATTGTGATTAATTAACTCAAATTTAATTGTTTAATTTATCTTCCTTTTTATATTTAGATCATTTAATCAACAATAACATGGTGAGACTCCTCTGGACATCTGTGCTTTCGCTGTTTTGGTTTGTTATTGTTTTAATGTGAGTCCCTACAGGGTGTACTATATTTTAAGCGTACATAAATTTTTTTTGCTTTTGTAATGTTTTGTTTAATTTGTACTTTTTTCATGTTTCTTCATCTGAATGTTCCTACGATGCGAATTGAGTGCCTACACAGAGGGAGTTTCGATAACATTCGGTTTACTGGTAAGTATGTATACGTACATACATTGTTGTTGTTTTTAACCTATCTTTTTTTTACAGATCGGCTGAATTTGTTTTTTATTTAAATTAGCTTAAGTATTGATTAAAATAATTATTGAAATAATTGAAATGTATATATTATGTATAAGTTTATATTTCAGTTTTATTTAATTACTTCATTGTTTTATATACATATACATATAATGTAAATTAAACTTTGTACAATTATATACATTTTCATTAAATTTTAATTTTGATTTTGTTGACTCAACAGTGGCTGTTAATTGTTTTTATTTTTAGTTTATTCCTACGTCTTATTTCTACATTATCTCTCAAGACAGATTTTTTTAGCAGTGAAACCTGAGCACCTGTATCGACAATAAGTCTCGCATTTCCATTTCTACATATAGTTAAAGGAAGGTTAACTATAGGTAGAAATGTGTTGTACCATTTGTTTACATGGTTCGGGAACTGGTCGGGGTATCGACGACTGTTCAATTGG
Source organism: Platycheirus albimanus (assembly GCA_916050605.2). NCBI lineage: Eukaryota > Metazoa > Arthropoda > Insecta > Diptera > Syrphidae > Platycheirus > Platycheirus albimanus. Next base: position 133,447,952 of record OU696696.1, on the reverse strand, counting down.
AGTTTCCCAAATGCAGATTGTCTAGCTGTTTGCGAAGTTCGTTGGTCTCCCATTTCGCTTTAGCTAAACAATCGTTTTCGTTGTGACCTATTAGTAAACAAAAGTTGCAACTCTGCTCAACCTCAACCGCATTCATAAAAATGCGTTTCTGTTTTCTTAAACAATTCTGGGTTGAGTGCCCGGATGTTCTGTAGTCGTTGCAATACGTTGTCGGTTTTCTCTTTCGACATTCTGCGTAGCTATGACCTATTTTTTTACGGAAAGTGCATTGGCCGTACTGTTGCACATTCGTTTCTATGGGCATTGCACTAATGTTATCATTATGCGAATTAAGGCTCAAATTTCTTGAATAATGAGGAACATTTGGAAGTGGTGTAATTTGGGAATTATATCGATCATCGATTGTAGTAAAACTAGATTCCTGGACAAAGTCCAGTGCCCGACCACGAAGCCTAAGAGGAATTAATTTTAAAAACAAATCTTGTTCCAGGCCTCCTTCAACCTCTTCTGCCTGTTGATGATCTTTCTGATGTTGTTTTTCTTCCAGGCCCTTACTCTTGTCTTCTTTATCTTCAGTCCACTGATTTGATGAAATTTCCGAGAATGTTGGACTGGAGTTTTCAAGAGAGAAAGAGTCCATTCTCTCTAAGAACCTTCTTAGATTTTGATTGATCGGTAGGCGTGGGGTGCTCGTTCTACGCGACAATTGATTTTTCTTATTCATCAGTCGGTCGGTATTTTCTTTTGGTTTCTTTTATTTCGTTTTTATTCACATTTCCACTTTTTTTGTTGTTTGTTTGTTTGGTTTTTTTTTTTTTTTACTTTTCTTTTTATGGGAGTTTATACACTTTTTCCCGGCTGCGCCAAAATGCTAAGTGTTTATTTTTAACTTTTTATTTAATGCACCGAACTGAATTAATAAAACCAATCGTCACGTTGGCTTGTTAAAATAGCACTCATCCCTTTATTCAATATTTTTAAAGCAAACCAAACCAATGCATTCGGTGCAATTCAGCTAATTAACCTGGCGCGTTTGGAGTTCATATAGCTACCAGGTTAATATTGCCGAACAGCACAAACTAAATTCGTTTGACCAGATTAATATTATTCTAAGACTAAGCATTTTGAGACTCAAAAGCTGTCCATTGTGACGTTTTGTCCCGAGGACAGCATATACTTTGTTTTCTCTTCATTTACCGCCAGACCCATTTTTGCCGCCTCCACTTCAATACTTGCGAATGCTCCACTGACAGCGCGCTTCCATACAATGTCAATTTTATCAGCGAAGCCAAGTAACTGAACAGATTTACAAAAAATCGTACCGCTGGTGTTGACATGCGAGTTGCGTACGATTGCCTCAAGAATAATGTTGAAGAGGTTACATGACAGCGCGTCACCCTGTCGTAAACCTTTCTCGACATTAAATAAGTCGGTTGTGTTCCTACCAACCTTGACGGAGCAGCGCGAATTCGCCATACTCATCCTGCGCAATCGAACAAGTTTAGCATTTATGCCAAGAAGTGAAATGGCTTTGTAAAGCTCGTTCCTGTTCACGCTGTCATAGGCGACTTTAAAGTCGATAAAGTGGTGGTCAGTATCGATCTGGAATTCTTGAGTCTTTTCCAAAATCTGCCGAAGTGTGAAAATTTGGTCGACGGTTGACTTACCGGGCCTGAAACCACACTGATAGGGGGCAGTCAGTTCGAAAGGGTTCAGACTTTCACACAAGTAAGGTATTTCCTTTCTTGTGGATAGGGCACATAATGCTGAGAATCCATTCGTCAGGCATACGTTCATCCGACCACATTGTACAGATGAATTGGTGTATGCTTCTCACCCAGCAGCCTTGTTGGAATTTAGTTTTGATATTGCTACCCGAACTTTTTCTTGGTCGGTTGGACGGAGATTTTGTTAATCATCATCCAAATCGAATGGACCATTCTGCCTGACAGCGATTAGTCGGTTGTCTTCGATGTTTAAACGTCTGCGGAAGTGTTCTTTCCAAATTCTCAGCACCGACTGTGTTTCTACTACGACATTCCCACCCTCGCCTCTACATGCTTCCACTCGGGCTTTGTAACCCTTGGACGAATATCTTACGCTTTGGTAGAACTTTCGAACATTGCTTCTGCCGTAGCACTCGCAATAAATTCAACCATTCGTTTTTCCAGTTCTCTATTTTTCCTTCTGAAAAGTTGACGTTCCTTGTTCCTCTTTTGTTGGTATACCGCACGGGAAGCGCTCTTGGCAGCTCTAGTTCTAACACTCAGAACTGCAGAATAGACTTCGTCTTTGGCCAAATGTGCGAGCCTGCACTCATCATCGAACCAGGTGTTTCGTTGTGGTCGCCTAATGAAACCCAAAACATCCGTAGCTACGGTTTTGATGGAAATTTTGCAATGTTGCCACTGGGCCTCTGGGTTTGGCGCCAGCGCCGGGCTTGTCGAGAGATAAGAGGAGACATGGTTGGCAAAGGTTGTGGCGGTCTCTTGCGATTGTAACTTCGCAACATCAAACTTTCTTACAGCGGATGTTCGATCCTGCGGTCTGGTGGAGATCCGCATTCGCACTTTAGCTACAACAAGGTAGTGGTCCGATTCTATGTTGGCCCCTCGGAAAGTGCGGACATCCATGACACTGGATGCATGTCTGCTTTCCGCTATCAATCGCAATGTGATCAATTTGGTTGACGGTATTTTGATCAGGAGACCGTCAGGTCCCCTTGTGTATATTGAGGTGTGAGAAGTATGTGCTAGCTAAGATGATATTTCACCCCGCAACAAAGTCGATTAGCCTGTGTCCGTTACCGAAAGTGTTGTCGTGCAGGCTATGCTTTGCGAGTGTCGAGCCAAAGCTACCCTCCTACCCTTGGCGTTGAAGTCACCAAGAATAATCTTATTGTCGTACTTCGGGAATTCAGCAAACGTCTTCTGCAGAAGAACGTAGAATTCTTCTTTGGTCGTATCATCTTTTTCTTCCGTGGGGGCGTGGACGCAGATCAGCGAGTTGTTGCTGAATTTGGACTTAATGCGGATTGTGACAATGCGTTCGCTTATGTCACGAAACCCTAAGACTTCTTGCCTAAGCCTTCCTCTTATCACAAATCCGCATAAAAATAGCCGCTGTTTTCTTATCCTTAACACTCTCTGTGGTAGATGTCACAGTTTTTCATCCTCCTTGTGCTTTCATCATCCCATCGCACTTCTTGGATGGCTGCGATGTCAGTTTTGGCACCATCTAGGGCTTTATGGCACTGACAGTGTTGCAACATCTCGCTGATCTGCGTCCACGCCCCCACGGAGGAAAAAGATGACACGACCAAAGAAGAATTCTACGATCTTCTCGAGAAGACGTATGATGAATGCCCAAAGTACGACACTAAGTTTATTCTTGTTGACTTCAACGCCTGCACGACCACACTTCCGGTAACGGACACAGGCTAATCGACTTTGCTGCGGGGCGAAGTGTCATCTTAGCTAGCACATACTTCCCACACCTCAATATTCACAAGGGGACCTGGCGGTCTCCTGATCAAAATACCGTCAACCAAATTGATCACATTGCGATTGATAGCAGACCAGTACCCGATGGCTACCACTAGGAGGTAAAATAAACACAATTGATGAGTATGAAACAGTTGCAACGCTGGGCATCGCCAGGTTGATACCAATCAGGGCCTATCCTTTTCATACAGCACCCATTCATCAGACTTAGTGTCCAGTGAACTTAAAAACCTAGCGTTATTCAACTTATCTAAGACGTCCGTAGTATATGGGAGGGTATATGTGTCCCTATCTGTTAACTTATTCAACTTCCTATAATCTACACAAAACCTTCACGTGCCATCTTTCTTCTTAATCATGACAATGGGAGAAGTCCACGGACTATCAGATTTTTCGATGGCTCCGTCTCGGAGCATCTACTCTAACTTCCTATCTTTAAAAGTCTGAATAGCTGGCGACACTGGATAGTACCGCTGTTCAATCGGCTCAGCTTTTGTTCCTACTTTGTGCGACATCATCTGTGTGCGTGCACCCTAATCGCTCAGACATTTTTTGAAAATTTTTTTCTAAAAACCTATCTTATTCTTGTTACAGTTTCTCGTCTAAATCATTCAAATGTTCCGCAACGAACATCGAAGCCAACGAAGTTTGGTTCGAAATTGTCCTTTCCCCTGATTGAAGATCCGAGACTATACCCGATCGAGCCCAAAAGTCTGCTCCTAAAATCAATCTATGAGGAAGGCGGTGTTATGTATGTTACCTTCAATAAAAGTCTTTCTTCTCTTGTGGTGGTTACTTGACTGCCGCTCGTCAATTATCATTTATTCATCATTCACTACATAGTATGTATAAGCAAATACATAACAAATAACTTTTTAAATTTTTCTTAATACAAACTCTATATACTGAATTGATAAATTAAATTAAATAAAATCAACCAAGTAGAAGACTCAGCACTTATAATGGTATGTTGAATTATTGATTCAAAATAGCTTTTTATGGCCTTTAGTCCAACAAAAAATATTTGAATTATCTGCAGAAGGTACAAAGAGATCTTAAAATGAATCCAAAATGTTTTTGGAACTTTATAAATAGTAAAACGAAGTCTTGTCCATATCCGTCTGTTCTTAAGTCAAACGATAAATCTAGTCATGACCCTCGTGTTATTACACAATTGTTTGCAGACTTTTTTCAAAATGCCTTTGACTGTGATACTAACATCTGTGATACTTTAAACTGTGATACTTCGAACTGTGATATACTTGACGAAAATAGCCAAAATGTTGGCTTTTTGAAATCATTCTCTTACTTGACTGATATAAACTTCAATATTAATTCTGATAACATTGCTAAGTTCATATCTAATCTTGACGAGAATTGTAAACCAGGTCCGGATGGTACCTATACCTTCTATTATTTTAAAAAAATGCGCAAATAATTTGCTTTTACCCTTATCCACTCTCTCTAATTGTTCTCTGTTTTCTTGTCAATTTCCGTGTATTTGGAAAAAATCCTTCATAATCCCTTTACACAAAAAAGGTAAAAAAGACGAAATTCAAAACTATAGATCTATAGCCAAACTATCGGTTATTCCGAAGCTTTTTGAAGCTATTATTTGTGAATCTCTGTGTTTCTATGTCAAATCAGTCATTGTTCCGAATCAACATGGCTTTACAAAAGGTCGCTCTACTGTAACGTTTCTTATGGAGCTAACCGAACTTTGCATTGATGCATTTAAGAAAAAGAAAGTAATTGACTGCGTCTTTACGGACTTTAGTAAGGCATTTGATAAACTCTCTCATAAGATCTTGCTAAAAAAGCTAAGAAATCTTGGTTTTAGCGAAAATTTTGTTATGTGGCTTCAATCTTATTTATTAAACAGATCTTATGCAGTGTTGTTTAGCGATTGTCCATCAAATTATTTTACAGTTAACTCTGGAATACCACAAGGTAGCCATTTAGGACCTCTACTTTTTATTTTATTTATTAATGACTTACCATCTATCTTGAAGTATTCTAAATGCCTCATTTACGCGGATGATGTGACAATTTTTAAAACTATTTCTAGTATTAGTGATTGTGAAATGTTGCAATCCGACCTTAATTCGTTTTTTGACTGGTGTGTTCGTAATAGCTTGTCTCTTAATATAAACAAATGTAATTTTATGAGCCTCACAAGAAAACTTTTAGTAACTCCATTTAAGTATTCGTTAAATGGAATTTCCCTATCATGTATGGAAAACGTAAATGTTCTTGGCGTCATATTAGATCGAAAGCTTGAATTTATTCAGCACATCAACTCCATATCAAATAAAGCCAATTCAATTCTAGGCTGGATTAAGAGAGAGTCACGGCAATTTTCAGATCCTTTTGTTACAAAACAGCTTTTTATAACATTTGTTCGTCCCATTCTTGAATATGCTTGCCAGGTTTGGTCACCCCATTACGAATGCCATATATTAAGGTTAGAACGTGTTCAAAAAAGATTTCTGCGATTTGCCTTGCGGGGCTTAGGTTGGGAAAATCCTTACGAGCTTCCCGCATACATCAGTCGACTGAAACTAATTGATTTGCCATCCCTTGTGAATAGACGTTCTTATTTAAGTTTTGTTTTTATTGTTAAATTAATAAATGGTAACATTGACTCTTTGTACCTTTTGTCTCGAATAAATTTTAATATTCCTCAAAGAAACTTAAGGAATCAACCTAGCTGCATAAATGTCCCAAACTGTCGTACTAACTATGAACGATTTTCTCCCTTAAACAAAATGTTTGAATTATTTAATCTTCTCAATAATAGATGTTATAACTTATTTGACCAATCGTTAAATTTTTCATCTAAATTTCAGTCAAATTTGTATTCAATTATATAATTGTAATCTTATTATAGACATAAGTACTTACATATATCTGAAGCTAGTCTTTAGCTATGTAAATAAATAAATAAATAAATAAACAAAAAATTGGCGTTTCATTCAGGAATCTCACTTTGGAATCATCAGTTGACATACAGTGAAAGAAACCTTGTCAATACGCAATTTTTAAATTTGTCTAGTACAACTTACATAGAATTTTTGACAAAACCCTAATGTGAACTATATCCAACAAGATTAAGATTTTAATCATTAAAAAGGAAGTTTAAGCCCGTGGCCTGGCTCAGAAGTAGTTTTAAATTTTTCTTAATACAAACTCTATATACTGCATTGATAAATAAAATAAAATAAAATAAAATCAACCAAGTAGAAGACTCAGCACTAATAATGGACTGTTGAATTATTGATTCAAAATAGCTTTTTATGGCCTTTAGTCCAACAAAAAATTGGCGTTCCTGTTTGTGAAGAAGTAGGTTCGGTTATTTTGGAATACCTTGGCAACAAAAAGTCGTAGAGCCATACGGTTTCCAGAGTTGGATTAGAGATAAATGGGAGCATTTAATTCTGAGAACAAAAATTATACTTAATTACGTAAAATTTTGAAAAAAATTAGTTTTAAAATTATTTTTTAACATTTTTTTTTCAAAATTTTGAGTTTGAAAATTTATATTTCTTAAACTATTCGTTGAAACAATTTAATTTCAAAACAAAATGAAAGAAAAAGTTTTTGGCTTTTCAAAAAGGCATAGCACGGTGTTGTAAACGAAGCCGTTGATTTTTAATATTTTCAACTTTTCAGAAAATTGCCCCTCCTGGGTGTGAAGTTGAAGTTATATTCTCCAGTTTAACCAATTTTAAGTGCTTGTTTTTTAAAACCTTCATAGAATAACAAGTTCATGTGCTTGTTAATCTAACTCTTTAGGCAAACGAGTCTTACAGAGATCATCAATGAAGATTAAGACTGTAAGCCCATAAAACAAAATCGAGCATCGTTTTATGAAAAACTTCTGGTGCTACATTTAAACCGTACGGCACTCTTAAATATTTCTGTCGGCCAAAAAGAGTATTGAAAGTACAAAGATTGCTACTTTCTTCATCAAGCTCTATCATCCAAAAGCCTGAACCACAGACCAATACAGACCGCCAACTCGTACTCCTCTTGCCTGAAACACACTCGAAATATTTTTTCCAGTCTGTGAATACGTGTACATCTCTCTCTGTGCATTTTGTAATGGCAACTATACCTGCGTATGCCATTTATTTTTTAGGTGTGTTTGCTAAATGGGTTTTAAAGGAAGGGAGAGCGTCACACTCTCAAAATAAATGGCATATCAGCTGATTTTTAGCTTGGTGGCAAAAAGAGAGACCATATGGTGAGTTGGCGGTCTGTATCTTCTTGGTCCGTGGCCTGAACTTGCATCTTAGGTAGAAAAACATGTCGCACCATTCAAAGATTCCTTTATGACCTCAATGTCTGGGAGTTGAAAATGAGATATTAAAAAATTATTGCTTAAGTTTTTTGGATCTAGACAGACTCGTAATGTTTTATCTGGTTTTTCGACTAAGACAACAGAGCTTACCCATTCTGTCGGACCTGTAACCTTCTCAATGACTTTTAACTTTTCCATTCTATCCAATTCATTTTCGAAACGCTTAAGAAGCTTAAAAGGAACTTTTCTTGGAGGATCTATAATAGGAATTGCATTCTCTTTTAAAGTAAATGGCATTTTTACCTGCAATTATAGGTACTATAAGGCAAGTTATGCATTCGTCGAAAAAAAAAGTTTTGAGATAACAATGAAACATGACATTACGATGATAGCGAAGACGAGAAAAGATGGTCTAAAAATTCTGTCCGTCTGTATGTCTGTCTGTCTGTCTGTATGTAAAGAGACCTACAGCCCAAACGGGTGGGCCGAATTGCTTCAAACTTGGTATAAAGAGTTTTTTAGGTATTGTTCAGAGGGGAAATTGAAATTTTTTTTTAGCTCAAAAAATAACCGTACCTGCCATATAACCGTTACGTTAAAGCTTATTTTTCTCAAAAACGGCTCTAACGATTTCCATTTAAAAAAATCGGCATTGCTTTTAGGTACGACCAATCATATGGCTGAAAATTTTTTTAAAAAGTGGCTAAGAACGGTACCTTCCAGAGGACGGTTTTTTTGCTTAAGACTATCTCGAAAACTACTCAACTTATTCTTTCGCAATTTCACACATATATAATTGTAGGTAGCTCAATTTGTACTGCATACCAATATTTTTGAAAAATATTTTTTTGTATTTTTAAAAGAATTTAAAAAAAAAAAATTAAAAAATCAATATTTTGAAAACGGCTAATTAAATTTTTTTCTAAAAATTATAAATAAATGTATTTGCTGAATACCTATGAAATGGCGTTTTTGAATTTTTTTTGAAAATTTTTTTCAAAAAGTTTAAAAAAAAACTATTTTTCTCAAAAACCGCTACAACGATTTTTATAAATTTATTCTCATAAATTCAAATTTATCCAAGAAATAATACGGATCAGCTCAAATTAGTTTAAGTATTTATTTAAGAATTTTGAAAAATTTATTTTTATCACAATCTCAAGCCCCTAGACCACTGTCACACTTTAGAGCAAGTTCGTGCGACCCATTCGTGCATTTTATTTCTGTAAGCAACCCAGACCTTTGAACAAATCTTCAAACTTATCAAAAATATAGTAATAGTCTATTAATATCATAGAGGCGTTTAGTTAAATTAAATCTAACACAATCTTGAAGTCCAATGATTGTTACTTTATCTGAACCTACAACAACAAAATTTGTAATATATGTTGTATTATTTAACACACACTTCAGAAAACATTGGCCTCTTACCTCTAGTTTTTCTCCCGTATATGTTGTCACCATCCTTTGGGTTTTTGTGATATCATTTTTTGTTATACCTATTAAGTTTTTGTAGAGTCTCAATCTCAACGGATATAATGTTTACTTGGGCACCTGTATCGAGTTGACAGTCTACCTCTTTACCAGCTATAATTATTTTGGCCATCCATGATAAGGTTTCTGCTGCATTATGTGCCGACATTTCGTTTACAACACTAAGGCTACCTATAAAGAAAGAATTTTCAGAATTTTGATCGTCTTCACTACAATTAGATTGGGCAGAATTATTTTGTTCACAGTTTAAAGCTTTTACAACCTGATTTTTACAATACTTAGCATAATGGCCGAATTTTTGGCATTTGTTACATTTGGCACCTTGGGCCGGACACTTGAAAAGATGAATTTGACCACATCGAGTGCACTGGTTAAATTTTTGTTTGTTCTAACTTGATCCTGACTGAGATGAATATTTTTCCGACTGTTCCGTTGATATATACGTGGATGGCTTTGATTGAGGACTATTTTTGAAGTGACGTTGATTGCGTGTCTTATTAAATTTGTATAAATTTAATTCCTGTTGACTGTATCCTTCTGTGACCATGACCATGTCCTTGACTTGCGTCTTGCTGGTTTCATATGATTTGCATATTTCAATCGTTTTGTCAAGAGTTAACTCGTCAGTTCTGATGAGTTTTTCCTTTAAGGTCTCTTCTTGAACTCCGATCACGAAAATATCCCGTATCATATCACTTTCGTCTTTGTACTCACATGTTGAAGCTAGACTTTTCAATTCCGTTATGAACTGTTCGGTGGTTTAATTTTTCTTTTGACGACATAATAGAAATTTTTACCGTTCGTAGGGTAGAGAAGATTCATTTTAGGAGAAAAATGATCTTGAAATGGCTTTGTCACTTCATCAAACTTTAGCTCTTTTTTACCGTCTTTTTTCTCAAACTTAAAAGTGTTATATAGTCGAACCCCTCCCTCTCCAATGCAATGCAGTAATGTAGATATTTTTCTAGAATCACTAGCTTTTTCCAGGTCAGCAGCAGACAAAAAAAAAATCCAGATTTTGAAACCATTTCTTCCACTCTTGGTCTAGGTTATTTTTATTGAAATTGAATTTTGAAGGAGCACGAAATGGTATTTCCATTATGATAACTTTTTATTCGAGAAATTTATATTATTTTATATTCGACTTTTTGACTCGTGGTTAACATCTGACACCATGTTATGTATGTAACCTTCAATAAAAGTCTTTCTTCTCTTGCGTGGTTACTTGACTGCCGCTCGTCAATTATCATTTATTCATTATTCACTACATAGTATGTATAAGCAAATACATAACAAATAACTGTGTACATATTAAATAATACAGTAGCGTACGGACATATACAACAGACAACAGTATAGTCAGACCAAGTTGAGTCTGGTAGAAAGGTTTCAAGTTTCCGCTGAATCATTGACAGCTTCCTACGTTCTGATATTTCTTCAGAAAGCCTACCGAACAAGTTTTGCATCGTCGCCACATAGACGCCGATGGACTCATCTTTTTCCTTATCTCTCCTAATAACGAATCGTCGTAATTCGGTGGTAAGAACTCTAGCTTCAACTCTCTGATAAGTTCTTACCACGAATTTAGCGAAACCCTAATCGCCCTATACCAAATAAGTGCTTTACCTACAAATTAATCTACCGCTGTTCTGAATAATTGATTTTCCGTCACACCCCGCGCACTACGGATCTCTTCTACTCTATCTAAACTGAGGCACCAAAGCGCTCGCCAGTGAATTTAACATCCCATTTTGACAAATTCTCAAACCGCTCCTGATTAACAAAAACTCTACAATCTGACTACCTCTTATCAAACTATCCCTATTAACAATTTGTGTTTGGAAAAGTTCTTTCCGTCGGCTTTTTTGGTCACTGTAGTTTTAGCAATGAAACAACTCTGTTACATTTGCTTTTCCCGACGTTTCGGCAGGGATTGCTGCCTTCCTCAGGTTAACTTTATTTGAACAAAAAATACATTTATTATACAAAATACTCGTATATAGTGACATTTAAGACAGTGGGAATTACACTTACTTTGTTTTTTAAAAATATGTAAATTTAAAAAATTTTAAAATAGGAAATGACACTTCGAATGAAGTTTCGTCTGTGTATTAAAAAAACAAAAGAATGAAAACTATGAGGATGACACTAAAAAGCAATAGACAGAAAAAATGTTTTGTTCTTTTTACAAACATTCCCATATCACTAGCTGTCACCATAGTGAAAAAGAAATGGAATTTGATAAGTGAGAACACCAACATCAACCAGAAAATTTTTTTGGAGATAGGTACTTGATTTTTGTCTTCAAGAAAACAATTATCTACAATTCAAAGATGATATCTTCAAGCAGATTTTTGGAATGCCTATGGGCAACCCTCTGTCACCCACAATCGCCGACTTAGTACTAGATCACGTTCTAGACGAATGTTTCGATGCCATGAAGGAGAGACCTTCGTTCATCGCGAAATATGTAGACGACATATTTGCTGTGATTGACAAACAGGAAGTTGACAACGTGCTTTCTATCCTCAACGGATTCCACCCAAAAATACAATTCACAGTTGAAATGGAACACAATAATGCGATTTAATTTCTGGATGCTAAAGTCCACAGGGAAAACGACCGCTTATTGTACAATTGGCATCAAAAACATACTGCGTCAGGCAGAATCATCAATTTTCGTTCGAACCAAGCCAAACACATCATCATGAACACTGCCTCCAACCTCGTAAGTAAGGTTTTCACTCTTAGCAGCGAACAATTTCATCCCTCCAATGAAAAAAGAATAACAAAAATTCTCGAGGACAATGGCTATCCTTTCGTGCTTTAATCTTCAAACACAAATACAAGACACAAGCTACAAGAACAGACACAGATACAAACAATGGTTTCTACAAAAGTATAGTGTATGTTCCAAAACTCACTGAAAACTTCAAACAGGTTATCATCAGAAGCGTAAAAGACGTTCGTTTGGCTTTCAAATCCAACAAAACGCTTAACCATCTATACACCAAACTAAAAACAGAACCTGACAAAGACAAACAAACAGACGTTATCGACAAAATTAATTGCAACGGCAAACCAAACGAGCCTTGCAACTTATGCTATATAGGAACCACAAAACAATTTCTTCGACACCGGATCTCAAACCACCAAAATCCAATAATCCTCGGAAAACAGCCCTGGCGAGTCACAGCATCCAGAGTGGTCATTCTCCAAACTTTGAAGATGTCAAAATCCTACAAACGGAGAAACATGTATCTAAACGATATACCTTGGAAACATTACACATACTAAATAACAATAATATAATATGAACAGAAAACAAGAAACACAAAACTTTCTTCTGTCTATTGCTCTTTAGTGTCTTCATCCTCATAGTTTTCATTCTTTTGTTTTTTTAATACACAGACAAAACTTCATTCGAAGTGTCATTTCCTATTTTAATTTTTTTTAAATTTACATATTTTAAAAAAACAAAGTAAGTGTAATTCCCACTGTTTTAAATGTCACTATATATTTTGTATAATAAATGTATTTTTTGTTCAAATAAAGTTCCCCTGAGGAAGGCAGCAATCGCTGCCAAAACGTCGGGAAAAGCAAATGTAACAGAGTTGTTTCATTGCTAAAACTACAGTGACCAAAAAAGCCGACGGAAAGAACTTTTCCAAACACAAACTAATAACTCCAAATTGGTCAATAGAATATTCTTAAGTATCCCTATTAACCTCCACACTTGTATCTTCTACTTCTATGCCCTTCGATATATTGGCAGAAGTATGTATGTATGTATCAGCTGAACGCTAATTTTTAACCTCCGAAATATTCAGCTTTCCCTGATTATTGTTAAATTCCTGTTCTTTGTCCTCTTCATTTTCATCTTCCTCATCTCCCTCTAACTGGGCGATGGCCATTACTAATTTATTTTTAAGAGCCTGCTTGCTCTTATCCTCGTTGGCATATTCAGGAACCGACCTATCTAACCTACCTAATCCCCATTCTTGTTAAGCTAAAATCTTTAAATACTCTCTCAATGTTTCTGACCTAGGAGGTTTTTCTAAAAGTTTCCCTATTAAATGGATAAGCGGGAGCTAGAAGAGATTTCCTACTTTCTAATTTAAGCGCGACCCGAAACGCTTTGCTCATGTCCTCTACGGACCCTACTTCTAATCCTCTGCACTCCATTTCATAAGCAAGCTCATCTTGCGCTAACCTATTTGTATCCATATTCGCAGAAAAAAATAACAAAAAAAAAAACGAACAAACTAAAACAGTTAAACCCAAAAAAAATAATTCAAAATCAATTCAGTAATACCTTATCAAAAATAAAATAAACGTCAATAAAAAGAAATTAAAATAACAAAATAAAATCGAAATGTTCAGAAAAAGATCTTTAAAAGAATGATTGAATGGTACGCAAAAAAAAAATTACAAAAAGAAAAAAGAAAACACTTAATTGACCTACGCGCTAGCCCTGGCTATAATTGAATCAAAATCATTCGAGGCCAACGAAAACAACAACGAGAAAAAAATATATGCAACATAACAATGATAATATGTATTTGATATTATACTTGCTGATACTGCTTTCTGATGAATGATGATGAATGGATGAAGGGGTGGGTGTGTTGCCACCAAGGGAATTGTAGAAAAAACACTTCACTTCTATTTACCTATATCAAAAGAAACACTGTGTTAGAAAAACTTTTTTTACGTAAAATATATTAAAAAGAACGACTATAGAGGACAATACTCTACACACGAACAATTATTTTTCAAAAAAAAAAGACCGCTGCACCTATAGCCGTCTTAAGCCATACCGGGGCCCTTGGGCACACAAGGGGCCCTATTGGAAAGTTAAAAAAGTGAATGACAAAAACATTTTTTATGTAAAGATCAAATTTCAATGTAATTTATTGGAATGGAATCGAAAAAAGTAGAGATTGATATAGTTAACAATGTCTTTCCGTGGCACGTTTTTCCGTCAAGAAAACAGCAAAGACGGTTTGCCGATGGCCTCAGTTGCCAGTGCTTGTAAATGGGTCGACTTTGTTAATTCATCGACGGAGTAGATTAAAGTGGAATGTAATGCAAAGACGGTTTGCCAACATGCGGACAGGCAACGTACAGCTGACCGTGCGAAAAACAGTTAAATTCGAGATTCATCCCACAGACTTCCACCTATTGGCCTTGCGATTTTTTGATTGTCATCGGTAAAGCTAATATAAAATGGAACTAAATTCGCTTGAATTGGAATGGAAGATCAGTTGGAATAATCGGATTTCGTGGGATAAGGACTTCCACTCCTTTGAACCTTGTCACTTTCAGCTGTAAATTATGCAGCAGAGTCCTGGCACATCAAGCGCGTTCAAAAATTCCTTTAGATAGTTGGTCGCTTAATCTTCGTCGGTCACGCTGTCAACGGATTTGTGTGAATGCGGTTCTCCAGCGATTTGTCTTTGAATTATGAAATTCAAGCTATCGACGTTCTTATTCTTCGCTGCTAGTATTCACTAATCCAATCGAGATTTGTATATTTTTGTGCAATGCCGGGGAACACTTTGTTGACGAGTCCTTCCTTCGAGGAGGATGTGAACTCTCAAAAATTTGCGGGAACGATATCAATCCAGTCAAAACATCAACGGGAATTTGGCCATAGTCAAGCGCCAGCAGTTGTCTCGAGAATTCGGCAGTTGATGGGTCCCTCTGCAATGCGACTCTCATGTTCGTAGTCAATTTCAACTTCTTGTCTCCAATCACTTAAAAATCTTTTCATAGTTCGGTCAATTGCCTCAAAACTCGTTTATGCGCCATGGTGCATCTATCCCAGATCATGATTTCGCATTCTCGCATCGATTTCGCTTCCGCCGAATTCTTGGTCATTGTGCACGTTGGCTTGTCAATAGTGAGAAGATTCATAGGCAGCTTAAAAGTGGAATGTGCAGTTCGACCGCCTTCCAACAAGGTGGCACAATGCCAGAGGATGAAATAGCCAACGCCATTTGAGATCTTGAATGAATTGTTACCAAAAAAAGTGAATATAGAAGGTTGTTTCATCCATGGACAAACAAACTGAAAAGTGGATTTGATTTATTCAAGAAATCTTATAATTTTCCAGAGAGCCCACTTATTGTATAGTGTAATTGAATATATCAGCCCTTCGGGGCCCCCGTCTCGAAAGGGGCCCTGGACACGGGCCCCGTGTGCCCTTATGGTAAAGACGGAATTGGCTGCACCACGTTGGAACGCCACTTTGTTGCAATATTATTTCTATTAGAAACTTGAATTTAAAATTACTTTACGATGAACACAAGATTATGAAAACGAACTTATAAACCGCGTACCTTTGGATTATTTCGAATCCAATATTAATTAATGCAAAAAAAAACGATGGTAAACAAAATGAGCAACCGGCAGCACGCAAAGAAATTTCGTTAATGATGAAATGTCAAAATAAAAGAGGGAACATATAAAAAATAAAATGCACGACTGGGTCGCACGTGCTTGCTCTGTGGGTGCAATAGTACGATGAAAACAAAGTTCTCGAGCAATATGAAGAACTCATGTTTGAAAAAATTGGGAAAAACTGAATAAGTGTGGCTATAACTGGAAAACCCGAGATAAAAGCTTACGTTAAGAAACCTTTAGTATGCCAAATTTAGATGTCATCTTTTGGGTGCTATAAATGATATAAATGTCCGCTTATGGCCAAATTAAAATTTCCGTTATTATTATTTGTAGCCAAAAACTTAAATGCAGTTTTCTTCAAAACATTATACGTATATTACATACAAAGTTTAATAAAAATCGACAAAATCTTTTTTGAGTAAATTAGAAAAAAATAAATAATTTGGCCAAAACCTAGTGGCTTTTTGAATGGGAGCCACCATTTAAAAAAGAGTAACTGACAAAAATGCAATTCCATCTGATAGAGAGTTGTAAGGAATTATACCAAACAAAGTTTGATTGAATTCGATACAACCGTTGACAACTTATGGCCATTTGAAAAAAAAGACGCTAAGACCAGATCTCCGTTATTAGCATTTTTTGCCAGAAACTAAAAAGGCAGTTCTCTTAAGAACACTAAAAGAATATAACACACAAAATTGAATCAAAATCGTTACAGCCTTTTTTGAGAAAATTAGAAAAAAACCAAACAAAAGTTGGCTAAAACTGAACGTCTCGTTGTATAGGAGCTACCATTTGGAAAGGCTTCACTGAAAAATTTATATAGCCATCCTATAGAACACTATAAAAAACTATGCCAAACTAAGTTTGAGTCAATTCAATCAAGCCGTTGCGAACTTATGGCCATTTAAAAAAAAGCCGTTCAAACCTGATTTTCGTTACGACCATTTGAGCCAAAAACGAAAAACGCAGTTTTGTTAGAAATGCTTAAATTTAGCTAAATTTTGAATTTAATCAAAATCGTTAGAGCCGTTTTCGAGAAAATCTAACCGTTACATGAAAGGTACCAGTTTGAGCCGGGCTAAAACGAAATAAATAAAATGCACGACTGGTTCGCACGAACTTGCTCTAATGAGTGACAGTGGTTTAGGGGCTTGAGATTTTGATAAAAATAAAATTTTCAAAATTCTTAAATAAATACTTAAACTAATTTGAGCTGAAAAAAAGTACGCCATTTTATTTCTTGGATAAATTTGAATTTATGAGAAAAAATTTATAAAAATCTGTTTAGCGGTTTATGAGAAAAAAAAGTTTTTTTTGAAAAACTTTTTGAACAAAATTTTCAAAAAAAATTCAAAAACGTCAGTTCATAGGTATTCAGCAAATACATTTATTTAAAATTTAAAAACAAAATTTAATAAGCAGTTTTCAAAATATTAGTTTTTTAAATTTCTTTTTACTTGCGATTATAGGTAACTATAAGGCAAGTTATGCATTCGTAAAAAAAAAAAATTCTAACAATCAAACATGACATTACGATGATAGAGAAGTCGAAAAAAGTGGGTCCGACAATTCTGTCTGTCTGTCTGTCTGTCTGTCTGTCTGTCTGTCTGTCTGTCCGTGTGTCTGTCTGTATAGTTACCTACAGCCTAAGCGGCTGGACCGATTTGCTTCAAACTTGGTACATTGTATTATTATGACGTCCTACAGAGGGGTTTTTGGAATTAGCATCCTAGCTCCAAAAATAACGGTATCTGCCATACGATTTTTTGTGAAAAATTAAATTTTCTCAAAAACGGATCCTACGATTTTGATAAAACTTTCTGAATGATGTTTTTTGTGCAAACTTTATGTTTTGGTTGGAATAGATTTTTCAGGAAAAGTCGTATAACGGTACCTCCCATAGGACCGGTTTTTTGAAATCCGATTTTCTCGTAAGCCACTTGACGGATTTCGATGAAATTTTTAATGTAGAAGCCCTTTTATAAACGAAATAATATAAACTCTTATTTTTTCCAAAAAATGTTTTTTTGAGTTTTTAAAAAAAGTTTCAAAATTTTTTTTAACTTTTGTTTTTTCCAAAAACGGTTCAATCTATATTTTTTTAATTTTATTTTTCTGATAAAAACTACACAGTGCAAGAAGTTGGCATACTCAAAAAAAATTTGAAATATATTTTCGAAAAGTTTTTCAAAAAAAACAGTTTTTTGAAACAACCGGTCCAACGATTTTGAAAAAAATTTTCGTAAAAATTCAAAAACGTAAAAGAAACCTGATGGCTTACTTCGTTTTCTCCAAAAAACGTTTTAGGTATTGATTTTAAAGTGATTTATAAAATTTCATATGATTTTTTTCAACGCTTTTTTCCCTAAATCTCAAGCACCCAAAACCATTTAAACACATTAGAGCAAGTTCGTCCGACCCAGTCGTGCACTTTATTTCCTATGGAAAGCACCGTTCTTAGCCATTTTTTAAAACTTTTTTTTCAGCCATATGATTGGTCGTACCTAAAAAGCAACACTGATTTTTTTAAATCGAAATCGTTGGAGCCGTTTTTGAGAAAAATAAGCTTTAACGTAACGGTTGTATGGCAGGTACCGTTATTTTTTGAGCTAAAAAAAATTTCAATTTCCCCTCTGTACAATACCTAAAAAAGTCGATATACCAAGTTTGAAGCAATTCGGCCCACCCGTTTGGGCTGTAGGTGTCAGACAGACAGACAGACAGACAGACAGACAGACAGACAGACATACAGACGGACAGAATTTTTAGACCATCTTTTTTCGTCTTCGCTTTCATCGTAATGTCATGTTTGATTGTTATCTCAAAACTTTTTTTTCGACGAATGCACAAATTGCCTTATAGAACCTGTAATCGCAAGTCAACAAACCTCGACAATTGTTTTTCTTCAAACTGCTATATATAAAGTCTGAAGAAAATCCGTCAAGCGGCTTAGGCTGTAGAATGACGTGAAAAACGCACATCCGCACATACGCATATCCGCACAGACAGACCGATGGACGGTATGGCGAAAACCACTTTTTTGGGCTTCTCTATCATCGTATTGTCATGTTTGATCAAAACCTCGATTTTTTTTTCGGCACGAAACCAATACTTGCCCTATAGAGCAAGTAAAAAGATAAACAAAATCAAAGTGATCGTATATAAAGAGAAGTTACTATGTAAGTGAGCGCAGTGTTGGCAAGTAAGTTACATGAAGTAAGTTACTCGTTTAGTTACGCGTAACTAAAATGAATTAGTTACGCCCAATATTTGGCGTAACTAATGTAACTAATGTTACTGTGTAAATGTAACTAACTGTAACTAAATAAAACTAACTCTAACTTTATAATAAAAAAATAAAAAAAATCACATTTTACCATGCACAATAATTGGTTTAATGCAAGGAATACATATTGAAATTACTATGTTCCTGATGAAAAGGAAATCTAATAAAATATTATATTCTTGGAGCATAAAAAAGATTTTTACTTAAATTTAAAGTTTTTCCTTCTTTCTTGAGATTCTTGGACATTTCTTTGTTTATTGTGATTTCTTTTTTTTTGTGAATTCAGATTTGATCTAAGATTTTATCTCAAATTTCAGATTTGGCTCGCCCAAAGGAAATCAAACGAGATCTATTTTGTTTTATTTTCCAGGTTAGGTTAAAAGTATATCCAGTCGCCAGGCAAGCACCTATGTACATCGACAGTTTTTTAATTTGAAAATGGTAAAGCCTGTGATACTCTGGCGACAGTGCAGCGTGAAAATGGAAATTTCTAAATAGGTATGATATATCGTACCAACAAAATGTATAATTGAAACGTGTCAGAAATGTCAGTGCCAAACTGCTAAGAAAAACAAACAAATCTGGTGAGAAAACAAAATCTACTTTTAAGGTCTAGAAGGCAATCAACAAATATTGAGGTAATGGTTGTCTTACTTTCACGGCTACAGGCGCGCCGGTAAATTCATGCAAGTAAGACCCCGCAGGAGTCACCTGCGCCGGTGAATCCACTCATAATGTAAACCCTTCATATAATGTCAAATAAGAAAGAGAAAAGACAAGGCGAAATTTTGGAACTACCCAACCCACGCTCCCTTCCTATCCTATTTTGGATTACTGGGCAGCACTTTTACTTAAATTAAATTAAATTATAATGTGAATTGAATATTAAACATATGTACCTATGTGATTTTCTTTTGGTTCAGATCATATTTTTTTGCTGTCAGATCAATTCTAAAATCAAAATCTGTTTTTCTTTTGGTCACAGATCATATTTTTTCATTTAAGATCAAATCTCAGATCAAATCTTAAATCTCATTTTCAATCCAGATTTAACACATATTTGCACACACACCACAGTATTTGACATTTGCTTTTAGAAGTGTTGTTTCATTTTGATAAAATATTTGTAGAATTCGTGAATTAAGTGAATATTGTAATAAAATAATTATTTAGGCTATTTTGTAGGATTCAACATACATTAAGTGTCAAAAAACATCCATACAAAAAATAAAACAAAATAGATCTCGTTTGATTTCCTTTGGGCGAGCCAAATCTAAAATTTGAGATCAAATCTGAATTAAGCAAAAAAAAAAACATCTCAGTAAACAAAGAAATGCCCAAGAATCTCAAAAAAGAAGGGAAAACTTTAAATTTAAGTAAAAATCTATTGTATGCTCCAAGAATATTTTATTAGATTTCCTTTTCATCAAGAACATAGTATTTTTATATTATTAATTTTTTTTTTGCAGAAAAATAGTAATTTAAAAATGTTTTCCTGTCAGGTTGCCGTTGCCACAGCTGGCAGCTGGCCCGACGCCATTCATCAATCATCCAGCTTTGCCCTAAAGCAGTGTAGTCAATCGGCATTCGATCGGGTTTGTGGACGGAACTTCTAAATTTCAATTTAACATAAAATGTGAGTTTTTGTATTTGAAAAATTCTATTAGTTATAGTTAGTTACAACTAGTTACATTTAGTTACATTAGTTACATTAGTTACGTGTAACTAACTAAAATTTCAAAGTTACGCGTAACTATCCAACACTGCTTTAAGTGAGGTGGGTATATTTTATTGTAGGTAAGATAAAAAAAGAACGACTTTTATTCCAGGCCTTCTGCAATTTAAGGTATATGGTTTGATGGAATGGGGTGGAACGTAAATAGAAGTATTTACGTTGCAAGGTGGTCGCCAGGTATTTTTGTTTATTAAAATAAGTACCAAAAAAATGTATTGGGGGAATTGCAGTGAAATAAAAGATTTTAATTTACTTCTCGAATGGAGAATTTCAATGTTCTATTTAAAGGTCTGGGAAACCTTGGCAGAAGGCCTGGACTAAAACCCAGAATCTTTTTGAACTAACGAAAAAGAAAGACAATGGTATCTTGGGATTAGCAGAAGGCTAATTCTTGAAATTAGGAATAAGTAAAAGCAATATAAAAAAAAGAACAAGCAATGTTTTGTGTCAAATGGATATAAGGAAAGATGACAATGGTAAAGAACAAAGGTCGCGGGAATTGTAATCCAAAATGGAGGCTTGGCTTGACCACTTCGCCACGACCATATAGCCATCCTCTTCGGATCTTTTGCGTGATCTTCTTCTTGTTCCAGTCATACAGCAGCATCTCGGCCATATGGGCTGAGAAGTGCGACCGAGAGCAGTGATACAACTATTGCACGCGATCCTATGCGTTGAGGATACGATCCTCATAGGCTCAGTGGAAGTGTTCAGCCGTAAAACGTCAACTATATTATAAAAACCAGGCAAGTGAAAGACTACGACACTACGCGCAAAGTCCCCAGCACAAACCAGCCCAAATTAATTGTTTTGAGAAGAACATTTTGTTGGGAAGAATCATAACCATTTTCCAACTAAAATGGTGAGATTTATAAACAAGAATCATCTTATTTCCGTAGACCTTCGCGCAGATAAAATTAAAAACGGATAAATACATCATTGCGATCTATCTTTGATATCAGACACTTTACGGTGGGCACTCGGCCATCCTAAATTTACGTTGGTGTGATTATAATTCACACATTGTTGTGTTGTTTTGGACTCCTCTATCGTTCTCGTTGGGAAGCTTGTTAATTGTTAGCTTCCTCGCTTTCATTACTATGCGTGCGAGTCTTCAGCCCGTCCGCTGGCTTGACACGATAGACTGATTCGTGTGAGTATCCAGCTCATCCACTGGCTCAACACGAAAGAATGTTGCGAGGTGAGTCTCCAGCTCATCCGTTGCGTTGGCTCAACACGCAGGCTCAAAACGAAAGATAATGACCTGCTTTGTCATCCTCTCTGAGTTGTTATTCTCAAAACTTTTAGAGGACAACGACGCACGAGCACGAATTCGAAACTTATTTTATTTTTTCTTTGTATTCAAGGTTCACTTGCGTTTATTTTTTGCACTATCAGATCTCGAAAGTAAGAAGCTTAAGATAAGCATTAACTTACAATCAGAGATTTAGCCAACACTATTATGTGCTCACTGGCTACATCATTTAGTGCAGGTTTTAAATTTTAGTAAGCAAAATATACATAAAGCATAACACAAGCACAAACAAAAAAAAATACCAAAAAATTAATTAATAAATACATACACAAAAACATAAACAACGAGCGTGGTGCACTGGTTTTAATTGTTTTTTTAAGGGAAGTTTTACTAGTATTAAAATCAACAATACTTTCGTTAAAAAAGCTTGCACATGCGGGTCAGAGGTTCATTCATGCCATAGTTAGTACGATGTTGGGGACAATGCAATAGCTCTAAGCTACGAGGATAGTGAGCCCCTCCGCGATAGTTAAAACCGATACAATATAGTAGATCGGGTGCGTCTAAAAATCCCGTTAAGAGTTGGTGAATAAAAATTATATCATTGTTGATACGTCTTTGTGACAAAGTTTGAATCTGTAAAAGTTGAATACGGTGTTCGTAAGGTGGGAGGTTGTATGGATCTGCCCAGGAGAGACCTTTCAAAGCAAATCGAATGAAATTACCCTGAACTGCCTCTATCCTAAACTTATGAACATCGTAGAAAGGAGACCATACCTGTGATGCGTATTCTAGATGGGGGCGGACAAGACAGTTATATAAAGCTAGGGTTACATAAGGATTTCGAAATTCCTTCGACCATCTTTTAACAAATCCCAACATGGAATTAGCTTTTTTTAACAATAAAGTTGATGTAAAACTCAAATCTGGGCTAAAGTTAACTCCCAAATCCTTAAAACTAAAAACGAGATACAAAACTTATTGTGATATGTAATAGTCGTGTGAACTTGGTACCCGTTTCCTTGAAAATGTCATTTTCTGACATTTCACCGGATTCAGGTTTAAGCCATTCTTGCTGCACCGGACAACAAATCTGTCAATGTGGGCTTGCAAATCAACACGATCATCAGCTGTGTTAATAATTTTGAAAATGTTCATATCATCAGCGAACACGAGAATTTCACTAGAATGAATGCACGAAGTAACGTCATTGATTGCAAGTATAAAAAGTAACGGACCAAGATGGCTGCCTTGTGGGACTCCTGATTTCGCTGTAAAAGGATAGGAAACCGAATATCTGAACTTGACTATAAATGATCTATTTTGGAGATAAGAATATATCCAGTTAACAAAACCAACTGGGAAACCTAAAGCTTTTAATTTAAAAATGATTATTTCGTATGAGAGTTGGTCAAAAGCTTTCGAGAAGTCCGTGTAGATACAATCCAGCTCATGTCCACTCTCTAATGCCCTTGAACACTTGTGCATAAAGGTTAGTAAGTTAGACACAGTAGATCGCTTCTGCATGAAGCCATGTTGCTGATGGCAGATTAAATTTTTGCAGAAAAACGTTAAACTATCACAAACAACTTGTTCTAAAAGCTTTGGAATGGATGAAAGTTTGGAAATTGGTCTACAGTTAGCGATGTCAGATTTAATACCCTTTTTGAAGATAGGAGTAATAAATGATTCTTTCCATACCCGAGGAAATTTACCGCACGTAAGGGACAGCTTGAAAAGAAATTGAAGCGGAGAAGCTAATATGGATGAACATTTTTTTAATATAAGCGAAGGAATACCATCAGGTCCAGGAGAGTAGTCATCTTTCAGTAACGAAAGATAATGCGAAATTTCATCCTTATCGATAGGAATGTTGTTAAAAGTGGCTTGGGGGAAATCACGGCAGTATGGAAAGTAATTTTCGTCTATATTGACTGGAATTTCAATAAAAGACTTGCTGAAATGTTTTGCGAACGCATTACATATCTCACGTGAGCTGGTTAAAGGGGCATCTTTGTAAACGAAGTTGACTGGATACCCATCAGACTTCTTTTTTGAATTAACTAACTTCCAGAATCTCTTCGGATCAAGCTTCAACGATATTTCCATTTCCCTCACATATGCTGCGTAAAGGCTTTTGGAAAGTAAGTTAAATTCTTCAAATAGTGCACGAAACACATTAAGATTAGAAATTGCGAGATTTTTAATATAAGACTTCCAAGCCTTATTTCGTCTATTACGTAAAGATTTGAGTTCATTTGTGTACCATGGATGACCAGAGCTCAAATTTTTACATAGCTTATTAGGAATTGAATTAATCAAGCAGCTATTGAAAATTTCGTAAAATTGTGTTGCGGGTCAGGGTTCCACGGGGGACTTACTTTGGGAAAGTAGAAGGGCGGCGGCACGCTTGTCGTTGCACGGCTATGCTCGACGGAAATGGGGGTTTAGAAGTAAATTTGGCAAAAGAACAAATTTCGGTGTTTTGAAAAAAAAATTTCCATGTGCAAACACAGGAATTTTTCCAATACTCCGACTTGTTATTGAGTTATGTTTCCAAGATTATTGCTGAAAAATGTTCTCAATACTTTAAAGAACAGATTTCAGTAATAATATTGGAAATATGAACAATTAAAAGCACTAAATTTTAACAATTATTACTCACCTTGTTCAATCCACAGCATTTTTCTTTCATTGTTTACGTTTACGTTTTGTAATTTTTTTTTGACAGTTCTTATTATTTAATGTTTGAGGGTAATGTTTACCTCTTCAGGTGCGCATGCGAAGGTGCGCACCTGAAGGAAAGGGGGTCAGGTAAACCAAAGAAATTTCGCGCAGTTTAAAAAGTCAAATGTAAATGAACTGTAGCGTTGCCAGATGTAGTGAAATTAAAAGGAATTTAATTTTTTTGTGTAGACTTTTTAAATGTGAGGAAGTTAGGTAGTTTTGTTTGTAGTATGTATTAAGTTTATGTTAAGTTAAGTTATGATGGAAAACATCATTATTAGTGCAATATGTAGGTATGTAAGTTAGATTTTAAGTATGTGGGCCAGGGGTATTTTGCAATTTAAAGATAAGGATAGGAGATGCTACCTATTATTTTTTTTGATAGATATGGATTGAAATAGTTATCTCACTCAGATGTAGAGGTAACTATTTACTTACATGTAAATGAAGACTGGGGTTGACCTTTATGAGTTTCATGGTCATACCAAAGTAAAATCGGAATACGTACAGAAGTCGACAGAGCAAACAGCCATTTTTGTCAATAATTTGAATCGTGAATTCAAATTAAATTCAAATTCAAAATATTTGTTCGCGGTAATTAGAAGTGCAAGATTAAATTTGGAAGAAAATCCATAGGCACAAAGATACGCCAAGTTAAATTAAAAAGAAAAATTGGTAAAGCATACAAGTGAGATTTGTGTTATATATCGTCATCGAAGACATCCCCAGGGAAGCTTCCTTTTGATAGATCAAAAGATAAGATTTCGTTGGCACAAAGTCCAAAAATCTTCGGGATTTTCGTGTATATACTCTGTATATATATATATTATTTGAATCACCAGAGGATAATTTACGTGTAAATTGTGGATTCGTGATAGTGCTTCGCTGAATAAATGAAGGAAAACAAGGAAACAAGAAAGAAATATTGGAACTGAAGTGAAATTGAAAAACTGAAAGAGCTCTTAAATATAATTTTTTTTTTGTGTAAAAGATTAAGCTCGTCATGTTAAAGATTAAGTTCTCCTTTTTTTTTTAAGCTCAATTTTTTTTTGTATATTAGTTTTAGAAAAATCGAAAAGAGTGAATTGTGTTTGTGGTGGCTGATTTTGATAATTCTTTTTACATAAAAGCAAAAGCTTCAAAGACTCCAGTTCTTCGTAGTGCTGCCGGCAGGACACCGAGGGACCACAAAAAGTAAGTCAGTCATATATATTGGGACCAGAAGGTCATTTTAAAATTGTTAAAGTCAGTACAGCAATCATAGTAATCTCGATATAGGTTAAATTTTTTTATTTTATTTTTTTTAGTTTTTAAGAATTTTGAAGTTACATTTTTTTCTTTAGTTTATAGATATTTACTGAGTTGGAGAGCTCAATTTTTTTTTATGAAAATTCATAAAATAAAAATTTATAAAGTAGTATGAAATTCGGGATTATGAATTGCTAATTCTTTTCAGCTAAAGGTGTGTGGAGGCGGACAAAGCCGTCCTGATGCAAGACTTCCGGTAGTGCGACATGACCAACTGACTGTACGCTACAGACAGTTTGCGACTGGTTGGTCATTTTAGGGGTTATTTCTGAACATCGGCCATGGAAATAACATCAGGAAGTATCTTTCAGATACTTGGGTGGGTTGGCCAGGCCTTCGTCAATACCATCAGACGAGCGCTTGGAATTTAGTAGTACGGTATCTGAAGGAAATAGAAAAGTAAAGTGCTTTAGTTTTAGGGTTTAGATTAAGGTAAATTTAAGATGTATATAAGTTTAAATTCGTACCAGCGAATTTGACTTTGGTGGAGGTAATTTGGATTTCATTTTTTTATTATAATTGGTGATGGGGTTTTATATTATCATTTTTGGTGGTGGACATTCATTTTTTTATTATTATTCAGAATTTTAGGTAGGTTTAGTTAGGTTAGTTTAATCTTAAAAGCACTATACTTACATGTTCCTTCAGGTGGCGTCAAAGTCCTTCGATTTGTGGTAACGTTTCATACCTTTTAACGTAGCATCATTCCTTTCCCAAACTCCTCTTCCTTTCCTTTAACTTTCTTCTTTTCTGGCACGATAATTTTTGATTGTCGAGCAGGAGGGATAAGTGGAAGCGGCAAAGAACCATCCCCATTTCCGTCGAGAATAGCCTTGCAACGACAAGCGTGCCGCCGCCCTTCTACTTTCCCAAAGTAAGTCCCCCGTGGAACCCTGACTCGCAACAATGGCGCCCAACGTGGGGCCTTACGGATTCGAGGCCCAAAATAACTTCAAGGAGACGACTTTCTTTTTAAAGGTCGTCGCCTTGGACTTGTTTTGGCCTCCCGCGTTTTTTATTTTTTTTTATTTTTATTTTTTTTACTTTCCTATCTTTTTACACAAATCAAGGACGCACTTTTGGTAGTGTCACATATCTCGAACGGCTGTCCAATCTTCAGGCCTTTGCCAGAAGATCTTGTGAGGTAGTCCGAGGTGTGTGATAATGCCAGAAGTGAAACAAAGTCGTAGGATTTCAGGCTTTTGCTGCCCATAGAGTCAGGTTAAACCAGACTCTTTGTGAGGTAAAAGTTCTGTATCTGAAAACTTTGTTCGTGTGGAGGTTTTTTCTGATCTCATAGCCATCCTTCTATGAGGCTATACGCTAGGTAGTAAGATGTGGTTGTGAGAAAGGGATTAACCAAAGCACACACTGAATTTCAGGCGCACCAGTCGCAATATAGACAGACAAAACTAACGATTAACTAGGACAACTACCGGAGTTGCTGAGGGAGAGGAAAACTTTGCCAACTTCACACACCTTAGCGCATTCATTAAATACATACTTTTTTATCAATCTTTTTTTTTATCTTTTCTTTGGAAAACAATTTTTTTTATATTTTTTTCATTACCTTTTTTTATTCAATTCTTCAATCTTTTTTATTTTTTTTTATCACTATTTTTTTTTATTTATATTTATTGAATTTTATACTTTTTTTTTTATTGAAATTCAGTTTTCTTTACATTTTCTTTGTTTTGTTTTGAACATTTATTTCAAAACGTTAATTTGTTTTACATTTTTGTTCTCTTTCTTGTGGCTCAAGCGAAAATTTTCTTTCTTTTGTATTTTTAAATTTTTGAGTAAATTTTTTTTGAGTGGGTTTATTGGAGAGAGGAAAAGGATGGCAGATGGTGAAAAGAAAACTGGTACTATACCGAAATCTGCGGGCCTCTGCTCAACACAAAACGCTCCAACGAACGACATGGACAAGACTTACGAAGACATTACAAACATAATACGAAACATGAGCGTTACGAACAACACTAACCCCAACATACTGCAACAAACTTATACGGAAACTAACGCGACATTTGATGACTCACACCTACAAAACTATAACTACGAAAACAGAACATACCCAACACAAACATTTACAAACGAACGCGACAAATTACTACAAGAAACACAAGAACTTCAACGAGAACGAGACCGACTACTAAGACAACAACAAGTCAGAGACATGCATCATTCTGTAGCTGGAGAGGATAGAGATGGAATGTCTCAAGGACCTTCCACATCCTTCTCTTTAGCTACAGAAGATTTTTACGACAAGATGCAGCAAATTGCTTCTGTGACTGTCAGAGAGAGTCAAACCAAGACGCTTGGAATTCTGGCGGAGGGTTTAACCGATGTCATGAAGCTTGTCGACAAAAATATGCAAGCAGTACATTCCAAGTTAAATACTTTGGAACTCTCTATGGCAAGTCACGGGGACAATACATTTAAACGAGACATCGGACAAGACTCAACTTTTCAACAAGACAACTTTTACAACCCACACTCTCAACAAGACATTAACAATACAACAAGACAAAACATTAAAGTCAAACACGACCCACGACAAGACTTAACATTTGAACGAAACACTACATTCAAACCACAACCAAGACAAAGTACAACTTTTACACAAGACGCTACGGACGGTTCGTACCAACAAAACTTTAACAATACAATAAAACAAAACACTACATACAGACAAGACAATATGTACGAACCAACTTACGGACAAAATCCGACACACGACTTACACAACCACAACCAATCGACCAGACGAACTTTCCACTCGGAGGTGGTTCAGCCGACTCAGCCTTTGTCACATCCGTCGAATCAGTCCTCTTTTGTGAACATCAATCGTAGGGTTGATGTTCATAAATGGGGGATCAAATTCGATGGATCGTCGAAGGGTTTGTCGGTTGAGAGTTTCCTCTTTCGAGTGGAAACCCTACAAAAGAAGAGCGGACTGAGTGATGTGCAGCTGTTCGCGGATTTCCATCACCTTGTCTCGGGTTCTGCTGAATTGTGGTTCTGGCAGTTTTTGGAGGAGAACCAGGGCGATTATATGCTTAATTATTTTGATTTAAAAACTGAACTTATTCGTCAATTTAAAAACGGCAAGCCTGACCATGAAATGCTGCGGCCTATCATGGATCGGAAACAGTTGCCCCACGAGACATTCGATGAGTTTTATGCAGACATTAGGGGTTTAACTTTGCAAATGCAGTCGAGGCCAACAGAAATTGATTTAGTCGCAATGGTTAGATCAAATATTAAAGATAGATTTGCGACCTTGATTTTCGGTTGCACCATCGAAAATATAAGAAATTTGAGAGATGAGTGTAAGAGGGCGGAAGATTATTTAGCTGCGAGAGACGCCAAAATGAAACGTTTTGTTCACGAAGTAGATTTAGATGGTGAAAGGATCTCTCGAATTAGAAATCAGGGAACTAGTGAGTTTGAGTGTGATTTAGGGATAGATGCAATACAACACAATAGAATTGAGAGATTAAAGACTAACCCCTTTGCTAACAATCAGCAGAGACATCCGGAGCAAGACAAAAGGGGTTATATGACCGAGAAGTTGTCGAGTTCGGGCGCATGCCCATCCTCGTTTCATACCTTGACGTGTTTCTGTTGCGGACAAGGTAATATTTCCTTCAAGTGTGCTGCTTGTCAGGAAAACCAAAATGTCGGCAGTGCACTCGGGACTCATCCGCCGACGAAGAAGACCGTCCCGGAGAACCATGTACCGCATCAGAACCTAGAAAAATAAAAATTTTAGAGAGAGATAAAAAGACTGATGTGACAACTTACCAGAATCCTAGTCCAATAAAGAGTCTCCACCAGAGACAACTAGAGTATGATGAAGCCCGTAGAAGGATTTTTGGGGAAGAAATAGTTTCTGGAATAGTAAAAAGTAGGAATTATTTAAAAATATCTAGACTAAGGGAAAAAAGTGCAATATTTAGACGAAGAAAGAATCAGATTGAATCTTCAATTCTGACGATTTCGGATGATAATAGGCCATACGTCAAAGTGCAATTGGGGGGGTGTAGAATTTTTAGGATTGTTAGATAGTGGAGCGTCAGTTTCGTGTTTAGGGAATGGGGCAATAGATTTTATAAACAAGAATAATATTAAGCTTTCAAAAATGAACAACCAAATTAGAACAGCAGATGGAAACCATCAGAAGATAGAGGGTAGTTTCACATCGATTGTCTCGTGGGGTGGCAGGTCCTATGAATTAGAGATTTTTGTCGTCCCAAGTCTTCAACAACCTGGGTGTAGATTTTTGGAGTAGGTTTAAAATAGCTCCCAATATCGTCAGCGAGATTGCCGTACCTCCGTCGTCGAAGGAACAGCCTGCTTTTCGCGACCTTTCTCTAGCGGAAGCACAACAGCTGGAGAGAATCAAGTTACTGTTTCCCTCCTTTGCTACACTTGGGCTGGGTAAGACAAGCCTAGAAGAGCACATAATTGAAGTGGATGACGAACAAATTCCCATTAAGCAAAGACACTACCCAGTTTCGCCAGTCGTACAGAAGCTCTTGTACGAAGAACTAGATAGAATGTTGGCGCTGGGTGTAATAGAGGAGAGTAACAGTGCTTGGAGTTCTCCAGTAGTTTTAGTGAGAAAAGGTGGCAAAAGTAGGCTGTGCCTAGATTCACGGAAGTTTAATGCTAGGACGAAGAAGTTTGCTTATCCTCTTCCTCATATTGAGGGGATAATAAGCCGACTTCAGGATACCAAATTCATCTCCAGTATCGACTTGAAGGATGCGTTTTGGCAGATCCCTCTGGAGGAGAAATCAAGAGAGAAGACGGCTTTTACAGTCCCTGGTCGACCGTTATACCAATTCACTGTGATGCCGTTCGGGTTGTGTAACGCTGCCCAGAGAATGTCTAAGCTTATGGACAAAGTCATTCCTGGTCGTCTTCGACAGAATGTCTTTGTCTATCTCGATGACCTTTTGATTTGTTCTCCAGACTTCCAAACGCATATTCAAGTACTGGAGGAAGTTGCCGTATGCTTGCGTCAAGCTGGCTTGACGATAAACGTCGAAAAGAGTAAGTTCTGTTTCAAGGAAATCAAATATTTAGGTTACGTTGTTGGAGACGGCTGTATACGGACTGACAAGGACAAAGTATCAGCGGTCGAAGAGTTTCCAGTGCCCAAGACACCGAAACAACTCCGAAGGTTCCTTGGCATGACGGGGTGGTATAGGCGATTTATGCCAAACTATGCCACTATTGCTGCCCCTATGACCGATTGCTTAAAGAAAGGACAGACTTTTGAAATGACTGACGAAGCACTGACTGCATTTCAACTACTCAAAAAGAGTTTAGTTACAGCTCCCATACTGACAAATCCAGACTTTTCTAAACATTTCTACATACAATGTGACGCTTCAACTTCAGGTGTAGGGAGTGTGATCTTTCAAATGGACGAAGAGAAAAATGAACGACCCATAGCATTCATGTCTCAGAAGCTGAATTCCGCTCAGCGGAATTACACAGTGACTGAACTTGAGTGCTATGCAGCCGTTTTATCGGTAAATAAGTTCAGGGCTTATGTGGAGGGTTTACCTTTTACTATCATTACCGATCACGCAAGTCTAAAGTGGTTTATGACGCAAAAAGACCTTGGAGGACTTTTAGCCCGTTGGAGTTTTAAGCTCCAAGGTTTTGACTTCGTGATCGAGCATAGAAAGGGTGTCCAAAATGTAGTCCCTGATACTCTCTCAAGAATACATATGGAAGAGATCACGACCGAAGATTTAACACCAGAAGTTGACTTTAACTCACCATATTTCTCTTCTGAGGAATATGTTGAGCTAAAGAAAATAATAGAACGCGACCAAGACAGACTTCCTGATATTTGTATATCAGACGGATTTGTATATAAACGAACAGACATAAGAACAGGCGACGCAATACAAGACGACCGAGCATGGAAGCTATGGATTCCTAAAGAGTTGTGTGAAGGGTTGTTGATAGCAGCACACGATTCACCTGCATCGGGACATGGTGGCATATCGAAAACCTTGTCAAAACTACGGCAAAAATATTTTTGGCCGGGGATGGCCACCGATGTTCAGAAGTGGGTACGATCGTGTGACACATGCAAAACAAGTAAGTCTGTCAACATAACGACTCGGCCGCCGATGGGACAACAGACAATTACAGAACGACCATTCCAACGCCTATATATTGATTTCCTTGGACCATATCCAAGAACAAAACAGGGCAACACGCATATCTTTATTGTATTAGATCATTTTAATAAGTATGTATTTTTGAAAGCAATACGAAAAGCAACGTCATCTGAGGTAGTTAAATTTTTGGAAGAAAATGTGTTTCATGTTTTTGGCGTTCCATAATATGTTCATTCCGACAACGGAAAACAGTTCGTTTCGGAATTGTTTTCCAGTTTCCTAAATCGTTATGGAGTTAAACATGTACGTACTGCATTTTACTCTCCCCAAGCAAACGCTTCCGAGAGAGTAAACCAATCAGTTTTGTCCAAAATTCGATCCTACCTTGGTAGTGATCAAAAACATTGGGATCAACACGTAAGCAATGTTGCATTTTCACTGCGAAGTGTTGTGCATGATGCAATAATCGTTGAGCCTTTCTACGCTGTCTTTGGAACTCCCATGATCCAACACGCAAAGACGTATGATCTCTTGCGAAAATTAAATCTAGTCAAAGATTCAAGAATCGAAATTCTTAACAAAGAAGATCGTTTAGAGCTCATTCGAGCAAAAATATTCGAAAACTTAAAAATTGCACATGAAAAAAGTAAAAAGGTATATAATACCAGAAGTAGGGATGTGCAATACAAAACTGGACAGGTAGTTTTCCGCAGAAACTTTAAACAAAGTAGCAAAGCGGAAAATTATAACGCAAAATTAGGAAAAAAATTCCTAAAATCAATAATTTTAAAACCTGTTGGGAATTCCCTCTACGTGGTAGGTAACCTCAATGGTGAAAAAGTAGGAACCTTTCACGCAAAAGACCTACATATCTAATTATGTGTTGAAAAGTGACGCACTCAGATGATGTTGCTTTCGACAAACTGTGATATTAGGTTAGTGTATTAAATGTTAGTATAGTATAGTGTATACTAAGTATTATTTGTAGTCACAGTTTGTTTATTTTAATTATTTATTTATCTTATTTTTACCTGTGATATTTTTATCTTTAGTTTAAGTATGGTTTATCTATTTACATTTATTTATCTGTGATATTTTTACCTTTAGTTTAAGCATATAGTATATTTATTTATTTATCTTTATCTGTGATATTTTTGAGATAGTTTAAGTAGAGTTAGTTATTTACATTCAACTATCTGTGATATTTTCTTTTAGTTTATAGTACCTGATTAGTTTAAGTATAGTTATCTTCTTTTATCTGTGATATTTTATTTAGTTTAAGTATAGCTTATTAATTTATTAATATATATATTTTTTTTTTTGGTGTTAGACTATTTATTTATCTCTGTTAATTGTTTTCAGTGTACCTGTTTATTTATGTATAATTATGTATGTATGTAGGTTTTTTTTTTGTGAAATTCTTAATGTTCCTCACATCCAAATAAAAGAAAAACTCAGTCGGTAGAGCATGAGACTATCTCAGGTAGTGGGCTCTGCCACACATTACGGAGACATAATAAACATTAAAGGGAAAAATATTTTATCTTGCAGGACCTTTTTTTTACGGTGTAAGTGACCTCCCGACCAATCAGTCACTTTCACCGAGCCTGTTACGGCGCCTGCATGATAAAAAGGGGTTATAGTTGTGTAGGCACAAAAAGGAAAAAAAAACCTACCTGACCTACCTTAAGGTTCAATTGCTCCTTGCCGCGGCACCGGCGCGCGGTGGCGGTGATAATACGCGGTGGCGGTTTTTTTACCAGGTTCTTTTTGATTCCTGGGGTGGCTTCTTTGCCGTCCTGCAATATTCATTGTAATTTCTGAAAAGTAAAAGAAAATATATTAGTTTAATGTTAAAAGTAAATTCTTTAGAAGTAAATTTGGCAAAAGAACAAATTTCGGTGTTTTGAAAAAAAAATTTCCATGTGCAAACACAGGAATTTTCCCAATACTCCGTCTGACTTGTTATTGAGTTATGTTTCCAAGATTATTGCTGAAAAATGTTCTCAATACTTTAAAGAACAAATTTTAGTAATAATATTGGAGATATGGACAATTAAAAGCACTAAATTTTAACAATTATTACTCACCTTGTTCAATCCACAGCATTTTTCTTTCATTGTTTACGTTTTGTAATTTTTTTTTGACAGTTCTAATTATTTAATGTTTGAGTGTAATGTTTACCTCTTCAGGTGCGCATGCGAAAGTAGATATCTTTCTTCCTCGCACCTGAAGGAAAGGGGGTCAGGTAAACCAAAGAAATTTCGCTCAGTTTAAAAAGTCAAATGTAAATGAACTGTAGCGTTGCCAGATGTGGTGAAATTAAAA
Source organism: Platycheirus albimanus (assembly GCA_916050605.2). Taxonomy (NCBI): domain Eukaryota; kingdom Metazoa; phylum Arthropoda; class Insecta; order Diptera; family Syrphidae; genus Platycheirus; species Platycheirus albimanus. The sequence goes on along the minus strand of OU696696.1, from coordinate 133,413,450 downwards.
GGAATTTAATTTTTTTTGTGTAGACTTTTTAAATGTGAGGAAGTTAGGTAGTTTTGTTTGTAATATGTATTAAGTTTATGGTTATGTATGGTATGATGGAAAACATCATTAATAATGCAATATGTAGGTATGTAAGTTAGATTTTAAGTATGTGGGCCAGGGGTATTTTGCAATTTAAAGATAAGGATAGGAGATGCTACCTATTATTTTTTTTGATAGATATGGATTGAAATAGTTATCTCACTCAGATGTAGAGGTAACTATTTACTTACATGTAAATGAAGACTGGGGTTGACCTTTATGAATTTCATGGTCATACCAAAAAAAATCGGAGAGTAAAGTCCAACGCAAACGGCCAATTGTTCATTTGAACTATAAATTAAAATTTAAAAAGCATATTTTTTTAAATTATATAATTTGAATAAGTTTTAGGAGAACATCCAAGAAAATCTTCAAGTTGAGATAAAAGGAAACAATTGGTAAAGAATTCAAGTGTTATTTGCGTGTATATATATATTGATATTAAGAATTATTTAGGAGTTTAAATTGAAAAAGTACGACGATTTGTTACCTCAACGAAGTAGGAGAAAATTTCACAAGGATTAAAAACTATACGTTCTTTTGCAGGGGTAGGTATGTAGTTTTTTTTTGTGAAATATCACTAGTTTCACTAATAGAAAATTTTAAGACTTGGGTTCTACTTACCTGAGCTGCCAAGGACTGCACCAGCGGGCCTGAGCCTCTGCCAATTTTTTTGTTGTTCGTCATCGAAGACATCCCCAGGGAAGCTTCCATTTGATAGATCAAAAAATAAGATTTCGTTGGCACAAAGTCCAAAAATCTTCGGGATTTTCGTGTATATACTCTGTATATATATATATTATTTAAATCACCAGAGGATAATTTACGTGTAAATTATGGATTCGTGATAGTGCTTCGCTGAATAAATGAAGGAAAACAAGGAAACAAGAAAGAAATATTGGAACTGAAGTGAAATTGAAAAACTGAAAGAGCTTTTAAATATAACTTTTTTTTGTATAAAAGATTAAGCTCGTCATGTAAAAGATTAAGTTCTCCTTTTTTTTTTTTTAAGCTCAATTTTTTTTTTGTATATTAGTTTTAGAAAAATCGAAAAGAGTGAATTGTGTTTGTGGTGGCTGATTTCGATAATTCTTTTTACATAAAAGCAAAAGCTCCAAAGACTCCAGTTCTTCGTAGTGCTGCCGGCAGGACACCGAGGGACCACAAAAAGTAAGTCAGTCATATATATTGCGACCAGAAGGTCATTTTAAAATTGTTAAAATCAGTACAGCAATCATAGTAATCTCGATATAGGTTAAATTTTTTATTTAATTTTTTTTAGTTTTTAAGAATTTTGAAGTTACATTTTTTTCTTTAGTTTATAGATATTTACTGAGTTGGAGAGCTCAATTTTTTTTTTATGAAAATTCATAAAATAAAAATTTATAAAGTAGTATGAAATTCGGGATTATGAATTGCTAATTCTTTTCAGCTAAAGGTGTGTGGAGGCGGACAAAGCCGTCCTGATGCAAGACTTCCGGTAGTGCGACATGACCAACTGACTGTACGCTACAGACAGTTTGCGACTGGTTGGTCATTTTAGGGGTTATTTCTGAACATCGGCCATGGAAATAACATCAGGAAGTATCTTTCAGATACTTGAGTGGGTTGGCCAGGCCTTCGTCAATACCATCAGACGAGCGCTTGGAATTTAGTAGTACGGTATCTGAAGGAAATAGAAAAGTAAAGTGCTTTAGTTTTAGGGTTTAGATTAAGGTAAATTTAAGATGTATATAAGTTTAAATTCGTACCAGCGAATTTGACTTTGGTGGAGGTAATTTGGATTTCATTTTTTTATTATAATTGGTGATGGGATTTTATATTATCATTTTTGGTGGTGGACATTCATTTTTTTTATTATTATTCAGAATTTTAGGTAGGTTTAGTTAGGTTAGTTTAATCTTAAAAGCACTATACTTACATGTTTCTTCAGGTGGCGTCAAAGGCCTTCGATTTGTGGTAACGTTTCATACCTTTTAACGTAGCATCATTCCTTCTCCAAACTCCTCTTCCTTTCCTTTAACTTTCTTCTTTTCTGGCACGATAATTTTTGATTGTCGAGCAGGAGGGATAAGTGGAAGCGGCAAAGAACCACCCCCATTTCCGTCGAGCATAGCCGTGCAACGACAAGCGTGCCGCCGCCCTTCTACTTTCCCAAAGTAAGTCCCCCGTGGAACCCTGACTCGCAACAATTGAGTAACTGCACCGTCAATGTTAGAGCAAATATGTATATTAGAAATATTAGAAGCACTTAATTCTTCGTGAAGTAATTGGAAGTCTGTTTTTCGAAAATCAAGTGAATAGGAGCAGTCTTCAGCATTACTGTTATTGAGTAAATGGCTGCAAATATCAAAAAATATATCAAGTGGATGATGGTAGGAGTCTAAGTTAGAAGTGGCAGAGGTAGATTCTACCTTTAACGTAGGTACTAACGACGTCAGAGGAAAAGACTAAATCGAGAGCTCGATTTTTAAAATTTTTAATAAAGCTTACTTGCTGTAAGTCAGTAGAAGTTATATTGTCCAAAAGAAGAAGCTCCTGTTGAGACGAATTTAAGGATGCTTCAAAATAGGACTCGTCTTCTGAAGGGGTCCAGATAATGTTGGGCAAATTAAAGTCGCCCAACAGTAAAATATTGCTATTTGAACCAGCAATATCGATCATATAATCAAGGATAAAGGATAGCTCGGTAAAAACTGATGCAGAACTTTTCGGGGGAATGTAAACATTAATAACAAAGAGAGCATTTGATTGAAAAGAGACTTTAACACAAATGAGTTTAATTGAAACATTGAAGGGAAAAGAGACTGAGAGAAGCACTGTTTTTATCGGTATTTGAAGTACTCGATACAGTTTTCGGTTCAGAACAGGACGGGGATGTGCTTGGTGATACACTGGGTGGATTTATATCGTAAAGTGCACTGATTTCAGTGGTTAAATTTTCTTCCTGAAGAGAAGCAAGTGGCATTTTGTTTGTGGTTGCACTATCATTTCGTGAGTTTGGGCGCTTCGTGGCCTGGAAAGGTGTTGTCGAAGATGATGTCCCTTCTCGTCCCCTTTTGTTACCCTTTTTAAGATTTGATGCTGCTTTGGTGAGCTTAGAAGTAGAAGAAGAGGCGTTGTTCGGGGATAGGGGTGAAGGATGTGCAGAATCAGAATCAAAAGGCTCTATCGACGTTGATTTATTCGCAGTTTCAATTGGGGGAGATATTTATTTGTACATATTATTATTTTATTTAATCATAAGCATTAATTTTATATAAAAGTAGGCTATTTATTATAATAAAAGTTACTTGCTATTAGAACAGCGAGCCAATAATACCTTCTTTTATTCAGACTTCCCTATAGGGCCTATAGCCCTTGGATTCCTCAGAATAGCCAACCAGCAGCAACTCTCTTCCCTTCGCAGCAAATTTTGATTGTCCAGGCCTTTTGATTAGGACGATAGCACGTGAACCAAAAACTTTCAAATGCGAGACGCAAGGCTTTACTCCTGTCCATAACTCATATGGGGTAATATTACCTAGTATTTTGGATGGTGACCTGTTCCTCAGGTAAACAGCAGTGTTAATGGCTTCCGCCCACAGGTATTCTGGCAGATTCTGGTCCAATAAAAGGCACCGCGCCATCTCAACGAGTGTACGGTTGGCTCTCTCAGCCACTCCGTTCTGCTGCGGGGTATAATCCATCGTAAGCTGGCGCGTTATTCCCTGTTTTTGCAAAAAATTATTAAAATTGTTGTTGACAAATTCACGTCCGTTGTCGCTTCGTAAACATTTAATTTTGTTGGACGTTTGGACTTCGACCATACTTTTAAATTGTTTAAATGTGTTAAATACCTCGTCTTTGGCTTTCAGGAATTTTCCTTGATTTATCATCAATAAACGTGATAAAATACCTTGCTCCCCCAGGTGTTGGATTTCTCATTGGTCCACTAGGCAACAACTGGACGTCACTAGGCACCAACTCTAGCAATTGTTTACTCCGATTAAACGATTGTTTAGGAAATGGTTGCACAGTCAATTTTTCTTTTGCGCACACAACACAGTCCAGGTTGACATCAGAGGGATCCACACCACATTCAAACCGGTTACCATTTTCTTGTCTTTAAGCTGCTGAAGACTTTTCATATTGAGATGTACGAATCTTTGGTGACACTTTGCGAACGTATTTGTTCTTGTGCTAGATTGAAAAGAAATAAATTCAGTATGAGTCTTAAGAATATAAAGTTCTTATTTCTTATTAGCTTTTAAGAAAAAAACTTTGTTGGGATTTCTTACTATGGCCGAATTCTGTTCAAAATCCACTGAGTAATTATGGTTTGCATACTCACATATTTGTTTTTGTTTAAATCATAATCGGTCATTAATTGGTGATTTTTTTCAATTTTGTTTATTTTAGTGTTTACGCTTTTTAATTGGTTTCCTAAGTGATTCTTTTTTGTGTTATTTACTGTTAAGCACCTTTTGATTTTTAAGTAAATTGGTGAGTCCTTTCCATATCTTTAACTTTTTCTTTTGTTCTTTCAATTTTGTTATATATTTAAATGGGAGGTCTTAAAAAACTGAAATGCAAGGGCACAAAAAAAGCAAAATTTTAATTTTTTTCTTAAAAATGATAAAATTCTTTTAGAAAAATGTATTGAAAGTGTGAGTGGTGAACAAAATGAAATAGAAAGTGTCGTCCCTGAGGTGACTGAATGTTGTGCGACCAACTTAGTAATAAATCCCAAAACGCGCTTAGGAAAAAAAAGAGGAGAAAAAAAAAATTTCAACTTTTCCCAAAATTATATGAAATCTCTTGAAAATAGCTCTAAATTCGTTGCGTATTGTATTTTGGGTTCTACGAGCCAAAATAGTAAGATTTACAGTGGAGTTTATCAAAACACTCAATGTACTAGCAATTCGGTTATGGCTCTGTGCATGTCCAAGCACATTCCCGTTATGTCTTGGAATACTGAAACAATTGACTCAATTCTGAGGCATGGCCATGATCTTCCTGCCCAGTCCGTCAGTACTTATTTTCAAAGGTTCGGTAAACGGCCACCAACATCCTTTTACTTGGCCGCAGATGAAGTTCAGCCAATGTTTTCTATAGAAAATAAAAAATATCAAATTGAGTACTTAGTTAATCCTCATCAAGGTTTTATTGATCATTCAAATTGTTTTGCTTCAGAGTTAGAGAGATTCTTTTTGGGGGAGAGTTTTGGAGTCTTAACGTTTTTGAACGTGTCCATAGCTGTCCATAGCTATTTTTAAAGAGGGAAGTTGTTTTTGGATTTTTGATCCTCACAGTAGAGATGAGAAGGGCAATTTAGTTGAAAATGGTGTTGGAATGGCCTTCATGTTTAAAAGTGTTACTGATCTCATATCCAATGTCAAATTGAATGTGCATTTGGAGGGAAGCAATATGTTTTCTATTACACCTCTACGAATACGAATTCAATGCACATCATTATGCCAAATTCAAGGCAGTCAACAAAATTTACTTTTCAGAGAAATTATTAAAAATAAAGAAACCTTCCTGACAAGTGAAATCCAAAATTTTACATCCGCGAGAACGACAAGAATTGCGGTAAAAAATTTAATGAACAATCTATCGAAGGATATAGTTAAAAAGAAATTTTTAAGTACTAAAGAAAAATACAGAACCAATAAAAACCAAAAACTTGCTTCCAGAATGCGGACCAGGAGAAGTGTGGCCGAAAATCATTTAAGAGAAAGTAAAATAAATACTCAAAGAAACAAAAATTTAAGAACTGAAGAAAATTATAGGAATTCTGAGAATCAAAAACTTGCTTCCAGAATGCGGACCAGGAGAAGTATGGCCGAGAATCATTTAAGAAAGAGTAAAATTAATGCTCAAAGAAACAAAAATTTAAGAATTGAAGAAAATTACAGGGCCTCTGAAAACCAAAAGCTTATTGCTTCCAGGAGGCAGACTAGACGAAGTGTGGCTGAGCATCGTTTGGCAGAAAGTGAAAAGGATTCTCTAACAAAAAAAAATTTTGAGAACGCAACAAAACTATAAGACTTCTGAGAACCAAAAGCTTGCTTCTAGAATGAGGACTAGACGAAGTGTGGCAGAGAATCGATCACCAGAAAAGCGAAAAGATATTTGCCAAAAAAGAATTTTAAGAACTCGGCAAGACTACAAGGTTCATGAAAACAAGAAACTTGCATCCAGAATGCGAATCCGGAGAAGCAATGAAGAAAACCGCAAAAAAGAAAAACAAACAGATTTATTCAACCAGAAAATTTTAAGAAACAAAATTGAATATCGATCACAAGAAAGACTTAGAGATGCACTGTATAAAAAAGAAAGCCGTAAAAGTGAAGATGCTTTGGAACAAAAACGATATAAGGACATACAACTCAAAAAAATGAGACGAAGTCTGCCTGAGAGCAAACAAAAAGAACAAGCGATAAATTCACGTCAGAAAAAAGCAATGCATGAAAACAGTTTCTACAAATTTCGGCAGCAATACCGCTATAATTTGTGTAAGCAGAATACTGCAGAATGTAAAGCAAAACTTAACTTTCTGAAGGAAAGAACTATGTGTCCGGAACACATATGTTGTTTCTGTGAAGGTCTATTTTTTGCACATTCTGTCACCAAGTGCAAAGTAACTGATTTACATAATTATTTTGCAAAAGATTCTCCAATAAATATAAATCAAATGAAAAGTCATTGTTCACCGTGGATATGCAGAACTTGTTTAAATTATGTTAAAAAAGGAGTCGTTCCCAAGCTAGCTACCGCAAACGGACTTAAGTTTGTCACTATCCCCAAATGCCTTCAAGATCTATCGCCACTGGAAGAAAGAATGGTTGCTCCATTTATGAACCTTATGCAAATCCGTGATCTTAAGCTATATGCTCTTAACCCTCAGCTTGGAATGAAAGGTAGTGTTGTCAATATTCCAGTTGAGGTTAATGATATGATTCAAGTGCTTCCACGAAAATTTGATACTATGAAGACGAAGACTATTCAGTTAAAACTTAGACGTCACTTAGAGCATTCAACACACTATATGTTTGAAATTATTCGTCCAGCAGCAGTTTGCGATGCTTTAAAATACTTCATGACAACACCCCTCTATGTAAAAAATCATATTCAAATTGATCCCACATTTTTCGAGCAATACGAAGAACAATATGACGAATTGGTTGAATTCATTGTGGACCACCAGGACGCCGCGCCGTAGGTCAAAATCATTGTGAGTTGATTAATGACGGATTTTCGCAAGATGATAGTGTTTTAGAGGATATCAATTTGGATGACTTCGAACATTTACCAAAAGTGATAAAGAACCCAACAAATATAACTGAAGACTTAAGAAAATACCCTGATGGACATCAGGAAATTCACGATGATGTTTTAGTAATGGACCGAAATAAGGAGACAGCGGATTGTGTTCAAATAATAGCACCTGGTCAAGGAAAGACTCCAGTGCCATGGCATTTATATCCAAATCTTGAAGAGCTGTGCTTTCCAAAGATTTACTGTGGTCATCTACTAGAAACATCAAACAAAATATCATACTCCGAAAGGGCGAAGTCAATAGTAAGACGATATGATAGACGAGGTTGTGTACCAACTAAAGTTATATATATGGCAAAAAAGAAATTGGAACAATCATGCCTTTCAAATATTAACATTTGTCTTAGAAAGGGAAAAAACACAAATGATCTAACAGCAAATAACATATTAAAATAAAATGCACGACTGGGTCGCACGTACTTGCTCTGTGGGTACAATATTACGATGAAAACAAACTTTTCGATCAATAAGAACAATTCATTTTAGAAAAAATTTGGTTAAAACCTAAAAAAATTGGCTAAAACTCGAAAACTCGATATACGGGAAGTAACGTTAAGAAACCTTTAATATTTAAAATTAAGACGTTATCTTTTGGGTGTTATAAATGATACAAATGTCCACTTATGGGTTATGGCCAAATTAATAATACTGTTAAAAACAATGTCCGCTATTATCACGTGTAGCCAAAAACTAAAAATGCAGTATTGTTTGAAGTATTCTATGTATGTTACATACAAAGTTTCATAAAAATCGGGGGAGCCTTTTTGAGTAAATTAGAAAAAATGAAAAAATTGGCCAAAATCTAGTGGCTCTTTGTATAGGAGCCACCATTTAAAAAAGAGCAACTGAAAAAAAATCAATGCCATCTGATAGGAAGCTGTAAGGAACTATACCAAACAAAGTTTGAGTGAATTCGATGCAACCGTTGACAACTTATGGCCATTTGAAAAAAGCCGTTAAGAGCAGATCTCCGTTATTTGCATTTTTGCCATTTTTGCCATTTTTGAGAAAATTAGAAAAAACCAAAAAAAGTTGGCTAAAACTCAACGGCTCGTTGTATGGAAGCCACCGTTTAGAAAGGCTTCAGTGAAAAATTTACTAAACCATCCCATAGAACACTATGAAAAACTATGTCAAACAAAGTTTGAGTTGATTCAATCAAGCCGTTGTGAACTTATGGCTATTTGAAAAAAAGCCGTTAAAACCTGATTTTCGTTACGACCATTTGAGGCAAACACAAAAAACGCAGTTTTGTTAGAAATGCTTAAAGTTAGCTAAATTTTAAATTTAATCAAAATCGTTAGAGCCGTTTTCGAAAAAATCCAAATTGAAAAAAAACCGTTACTTGAAAGGTACCAGTTTGAGCCAGGCTAAAACAAAATAAAAAAAACCTCGACAATGGTTTTTCTTCAAACTGCTATATACCAAGTTTGAAGAAAATCCGTCAAGCCGTTTAGGCTGTAGCATGACGTGAAAAAGCGCACATCCGCACATCCGCACAGACGCACAGACAGACCGACGGACGGTTTGGCGAAAACCACTTTTTTGGGCTTCTCTATCATCGTAATGTCATGTTTGATTAAAACCTCGATTTTTTTTTCTGCACGAAACCAATCCTTGTCTAATAGAGCAAGTAAAAAAAACTTCATGGATTCACTTATTCAGCACGATGATGGGTATCGTGTTTTGAACCGGATTCCGTCTTCTCCGTCTAACTGGGAACTGAAGAAAATGCAGTTAATGGCTATGATTCGTCAATTAGGGAAGCCAACTTTATTTTTAACTCTCTCTGCAGCTGAATCAAATTGGCCTGAATTGATTAAGTTGCTTTATAAACTTCAACACAACAAAAATTTAAGCACTGAACAAGCCATGACTCTGGAAAACTACGAGAAAACTGAACTAATTAGAAATGATCCCGTTACTTGTGCGAGGTACTTTGATCATAAGGTTAGCAAGTTTATGAGATACATCAAAAACAAAGATGGTCCTTTTAAGGAGTTTAAAGTAAAAGATAGCTACCAAAGAGTAGAATTTCAGATGCGTGGGTCACCTCACGAGCATATGTTTTTGTGGCTTGAAAATGCTCCTGTTTATATTTTAAGTGATGAAGTTGCGTTTCCTTTATTGACAAATTCATTACCTGCCAAGATAGCCCCAACAGCCCATATCTCCCATATCTTCGTCATAGACATTCGCACACTTGCAATAAATGAAAAATAAACAAAGCAAAGTGTAGATTTAATGAAAAATGCAAGATCGAAGGAGTAATCAAGGTATTAAGATTTAAGAAATAGTTTTACGAAGTAGTTGTGTAAAAAATGGTAGTGTTTATTTTTAAATAACTGACCAAATTAGTTACATACAATGTTTAATATGATATTGTTTGAAGTATGAGTATTGTATGGTTAAAATAAGCGCTCAGGAAACTTCGGATTTTCTTACAACTCTTCTTTTTTTAATTTTTTTTAAAATATACATAACATTTATTCATATCTTATTGAAGGAAATTAAACATGTATAATATGCGACAACCCAGTGGTGTTGGATGCAGAAAAAAATTGGGCTTCACGTTAGTTTAAAAGCAAAATAACAGCCATCAACACCTCCCGGAAACATCCCCCAGAAACCAAGGCCGTATCCAAGATTTTCTATGACCGCCAATCCACACATGAGGCGGTCGCACAAGCTGGGGAACAGATGTTCCTGTTACTGTACCACGCTCCAGCTTGAGAAAACGACTTGGATCGACACCGGTACAATAGTTTCATAAAGTCCACCATCCGTACAAGGGCGAATCTTCCTTTTCTTCCACCCACAAAAAGCGCTGCAGAACAACACTCATTCCGAGTGTACCATCAGGTACAGCAATGGCTGGGCAATGAATTGTCGCCTGAATGTTGAGGTTGGAAGAGAGGAGAAGATGGTTTTTTTGCCCCGGTGAAAACCAATGCCCCTCCAGGCTAGGGATGCCAGACGTCCCGCCATGAGCGGGACTGTCCTGCAAAACGACTCTTGTCCCGCAAGTGTCTCGCTGGAAAATTATGTCCCGCAATTCGATTTAATGTCCCGCTAAGCCCCCAAAAAACTAAGGTCAAGATAAACATGTTCTGTTCATCTTCATGAGTACGTTTATGTTTTAATTTTCACTCTTCTGTATAGTGATGTAAGACTCTCTCCTGCTTTACTTTTATTGGAATTTTCAAGATGTTGCAGAACAATATAAATGCACTACCTATTAATCACTAATGTTATATTTTGTTATTTTGTACTTGAAGTACACTATAATTTTATGTGAATGTTGGATCCATTTCGGGCGACCCGTTCGAGCATAGAGACTGATATCTCGCGAATAACACGAGTAATGTTGGCTTCCAAACCGTCAATCGTAGCTGGCGTATCCCTGAAGGCCTGAGACTACATATCCCCAGAGAAAATAGCCCACAGGTGTGATATCGATCTAGTCGGCAAATTTACTGGAGCACAAGGTTAAACTTAGTGCTCACCAAAATGGTTTCTCAATAAGGCGTCGGTTATAGCGATCAGTAAAATGCATCAGTAAAAATTTTCATTTGTAGTATATTTAATATGTTTGAATGCGTTTTGAAACAAAAAGTAATTTATATTAAAAAATAATATTGATTCGGAAATGTATTTTTGGCTGAAAACCAATAATTAGATTTTACTGACAAAACCCCATTTTACGTATCAGCTGATTTTCATGTCACTCAAAATGAAACAATAATTCATTCTTGTTTCTTATAGGGTTTTCACACCGAGCTGAAAACACGGTTTTCGTGGAAAACCCCTAAAACCTGAACGAAAACGCAAGTTTTACCATACATTTTTGCTAAACACAAGTTTTCGAAAACAACTAGTTTTATATAAAACCTGTCGAAAACTTGTTGGAATACAAAGCAAACACACCTTAGTTTGTTGTGATTCTTTCCAAACACACCTAAAAAGTGCGAGGAATAAGAAGAGTTGTACAAAAATCCGAAGTTTCCTGAGGGCTTATTTTAACCTTACAATACTCCAAACAATATCATAACATTTTATGTAACTAATTTGGTCAGTTACTTAAACACTACCATTTTTTACACAACTACTTCGTAAAACTATTTCTTAATACCTTGATTACTCCTTCGATCTTGCATTTTTCACCCCCCCCCCCCACCACCACCTTCCTTCCGTGGCAACGTACTTTTGGGAATTCGTTATAATCCATAATTCGTTATCAGGGGATCTGCTTCTCATTCCAAAAGGATTTGGTGCCTAAAAACAAGTTCTGGTATTTTATGGCTAAATATTGACTTCCACTTCAATATTTAAAATTGCTGTATCTTTTGATTTTTTGATGATAAATTAATATTTGTTCATATCTTATTGAAGTAAATTAAATTTTCTTTAACTTCTCTATTCATCACTTTGTGTTAAAAAAATGTGGGAAGAAGTTAGAACAACAAGTTTGGCAAAGAAAACAATTTTTCGAAAAATTTTCCATTTTCCAGAGGGCATATCTTGGAAATGGGTCTAGGCTAATTCACTGTGCACAATTCACTGTGCACAATTCACTGTGGGGACAATTCACTGTGCACAATTCACTGTGGTACACAATTCACTGTGGCGCACGAATAGTACACCACAATGAAATGCACACAGTTAATTGTCCGCCACAGTGAATTGTTCCCAATGGATTAGTATTATTCTTTACAAAGTTTTTTTTTTTCATTAAATCAATAAACAGAGAACAAAAATCTAACAGATTTTGGTTCCGATTGTAATAAGTGTTTCAGTTATTGAAGCGCCTTATTGTTCTAGATTTGGACAGCCTCGGCACTTATTATCTGCTGTGTGCATATTTCCACCACAGTTGCCCACCACTGAGAATTGTCCAATGTCCACAACAGTTAATTGCCCGCCACAGTGAATTGTGTCAACAGTGAATTGTGCGCAGTGAATTGTCCCCACAGTGAATTGTGCACAGTTAATTGTGCACAGTGAATTGTGCACAGTGAATTAGCTTAGACCCATCACCCACATTATAGAAATATTCTAAAAAAAAAATTAAAACAAAACAGATGTTCCACAGTAATTGCATTTTTTTCTGTTGTTATTTTTTTTGCAATGTTTTTTTTTTTTTTTATACAAAAACAAAATATATAAATATCTATTTTACTATTAAAAAAAAAAATGTGTGCGTGTACTAGTGTACACATGTAAGAAGTGAAACTTCTTTGGCAAACTAATTTTTATTTTTTTGCACTGCATTAACCGACCAGTGCAGCTTCTTAAGTCCGTTTACCCGCCTAACACATTTAATATTATATACATACACATCAAATTTCTCATATCAACCTTCCAGCGCTCATTTAACCACATACCAAGTCACATCCCTGCTACCCGCCAATTTAAAACCATCAACCACCCGCCTGCCAATGATGCCATATGAAATCTCACCGGATTCGAAATAAAATCCCAATTTTGTACTGTAGGGGGAAAAAACACCATATTTTGTTTAAAAGAAAGTTTAACACTAAAATCCTTCTCAATGCATTTTTCAAAAAAAAAAAAAACCTTAGACCCGCACGTTTGCACTTGCGTCAAACATTTGATATCCCAGTTTCAAACCGTCAATTTGATCGCATTGCAGTCAAGTCGTTAAATTTGCGCATGCTATTAAGTATTGAAAGTACAATATTCAGCGTAAATGCAATCGATTTAACAGCAGTTTGAAACTGGAATTGAAAAATAGTTTATTAGAGTAGGGATAGCCTTTAGAAATGAAATTTAAGTCTTGTATTTTTTCATTACTTACCTAGACTATAAAAATAACAATTGTCATTATTCGGTTTTCGGGAAACAACAAAAAATTCTTAGTTTTTTTTGTAAAACATGCTCGCTGAGCTCAATTACTATTTTTTTGTAAGTCAAACTTTAACCCTTAATTGTACATATTTTTATTTTTGCTGATAAAATAGTTTTTTAATATTTATGTATGTAGGTACATATGTACCTATGTCGTACTGAATTATCCTTAAAATAATATCACCCCATAAAATAACAATCCAATCGGAAATTTTCCAACCATACAAACCACCAAGAATTTTTTTCCCACTACTTTACCCACCAAATAGTTTTTTTCCAACCATGGCGGGAAAAACAACCAATCTGGGAACAATGCGGTGACTGCCTACAGTGGATATACGAAACAGTTTTGTCTGATACGACACACATAATGCATACCGTCTCTGCACCCACCGTTTTATTTTTAACCATCAGCCGCCGACCTTCCTACAGCTGATATGCAGAACCAGTTTGTGCTATTATAAAACAAACCTAACCTAACCTAACCTAACCTATAGTTCTCTCCCCATGGCACTGTGCGTGATGCGACGTTAGCTCTATATCACTCTCTCTCTCTCTCTCGGTCTTTCTGACTCGCTTGCTCCCTACTCTCGCTCCATGGCTATGTGCAGTGATGGAATCAAAACAAGAAAAAGATTGCGCGTAACGAAAAAATGTGACGCGTAACCGAAAAATGTGACGATAAATTTTTTTCCAACGCCGATAAAGAAGTTTCACTTCAAAAACCAGTCTGCAGTCCAAAAACAAAGCAGGTGCTATCTTAAAAACTTGTTGCTAGGTACCATGCGAACACATGCTGTAGAATGCTTATAGGCCGCGACCGTTAGCCTTTTAAGTTTAATATAGTTACACAAAAAAATAAAATCATTCACAATTTCGCGGTCTTCATGTATTACAATTTATTAGCAAAGTATCAAGTGTGTTTTAAAGTGAAATTGAATAGTTAAAAACTGTGAAAATGAGTAACATTAACTATTGTGTAAATTGTAGAGTTCGTTTAACTAATATAATTCAATTTCGAAACATTCAAAACCATGCAATGCGGTTAGTTTTTTTTTTTCTGGATAACACCAGATGAAGTGAGTTTACATGTTAATTTTTAACTTTTTTTTTTTTTTTTTTTAAATAATATTTTAATTAAATTAAAGATATCTGAGTCAGATTTGGTATGCTTGAATTGCTATCAAATTATTGAAAGGATCGCTTTGACAAATAACCCTTATCCCAATCGAGAGTACGGACATGTGAGAATATGTATTTGCTGTGGGTGTTCGTTAAGATCTCGCAGAAGTCGCAACGTACCACAAAACTGTCCTCAGCGGACTTTCTTGAATCAATTGTTACCCTTAAATCAGGTTAATTTTTGTTTTTTTTTTACTAAGCCAGGTTCTTAATAAAACAATTTTTAGCATCTTAATTTGCAGAGAATTTGCTTACCTTGTTGGTTACGTGCAAACCGTTCTAGGCAAAGACATCGCGATGGAAATGAAAATAGTGCTGAGCTTGAAGTAGAACATCAGCTCCCCGTTAATGTTGTTGAACAAGAACATCCCCCACCAGTAGTACAGCACAAAATTCAATCTGCTGTATACAAGCGTGTTGTTGTAACTCAAAGACGTTGCATATTTTTAGGCTGTCAAGGATCTGAACGATTTAGATTCCCGGAACTAATTCGCCAAAGGTTATTGATAGACCACAATTTGTATGTACCAAAAAGTAGCAGATTGTGCAGTTACCATCTTTCACTACGCGACTGGACGTCATTGGTTGATATGGACATCAATGTTTCTGACTTTACTGGACCACAAATGGATGAAATGTTGTCGCTTTTAACTGAAACCTCGACGAGAGCAATGGATTTTAGTGATATAAGTACAATCAACCCTCATTTGTGCCATTATTGGCTTGGTATGACCCCTACAGAGTTTTCGGAACAGCAAAGCTTTGCTCCAGGATTAAGAACCATTGAGCTTTTTACTTATTTAGCTAAATTAAGGTCTGGTGATAGTGATCGAAGACTTTCCTGCCTCTTAAACATTCCGCAAACTACTGTAGGACGATACTTAACAGCTGCAAGGACGAAATTGATGGATTATTTTGTGCCATTGAACTTGGGCTTACAGCATTTAGCTGTTCAGGATGTGTCCAGAAGGAACAGACTTATTCCAAATAGATTATTTGGAAACATCAACTTAAATGAAAATGACCGTCCATCTATCGTCATTTGCGATGGAACATATGTGTACCTTCAGAAAAGTTCAAACTACGGTTTCCAGAAAAAATCATACAGCTTGCATAAGTATCAAAATCTGGTCAAGCCTTTTGTCATCACATGCTGTGATGGATATATCCTGGACGTTAAAGGGCCTTATGCTGCAACTGATTCTGATGCCAACATAATGAAACATCTTTTTAGAAATGAGCATGGAACATTCAGGCAATATTTTAGACAAAATGATGTATTTATCTTGGACAGATTATTCAGAGACGCAATCCCAGATCTTAAATCTCAAGGATATAAGACTTACATGCCTGAATCTGTTGCTGAAGGTAACTTTCAATTAACAGCAGAGCAAGCAAATAAATCCAGGTGTGTAACTATTGTCAGATGGGTCGTTGAAGTCGTGAACGGGCGGTTTAAAAGGGATTTTAAACTTTTTCGACAAGATTTTTTCAATCTTGCTGCTGGTCATTTGATGGACGACTTCAAAGTTGCAGCTGCACTTCTTAATAAGTTTCATCCTCCAATTGAAGGCAGTACTGATGCGAACGTTCTGTTAGAACTGGCTTTAAATCGTGTAAATGCTCCCAATTATTTAGGTGACTTTGTAAGGAAAAATAATCTTAACAGAATCAGAACCATATTTTGCCGCATCGATGGAAATATCCCGAACTTAAGTAATTTCCCAAGACTTACTTTTCAAGATCTTCGTATGATATCATTGGGGGATTATCAAATCAACCAGGCTCGGTCTTACTGTGGCGAACATTTGAAAGATCACGGAACTTATACTGTTGAAGTCTGTTCAGATCAGATGCGGGTTCCCTCTTCTGCACACCCTAGTCTTATAGACAATAATAACTTTTTATTACGAGGACGAATAAAATCGAGACATGTGAGTAGAAAAGTGTATCTTACATACATCTTAGTTAATTACGATACAAGCGCAACACAAAATTCAAACGCAATAAAAGCTTACTATTGTAACTGTCTCGTTGGAATGAGAACTGTCGGTTGTTGCGCTCATGTAATGAGCATTTTATGGTATTTAGGCTATGCTAGACACCAGGAAACAATAAGCATAACACCGGCTTTATTTTTAGATGGCATTTTAATTGACGTTAACGAGGACTAGCTAATTTTTTTTAATTAATAAAATACATACTTATATATTTTGGTTTTGTATAAAAAAAAAAACATTGCAAAAAATAGTAAAAGAAAAAAATGCAATTACTGTGGAACATTTGTTTTGTTTTGCATATGAAATTAAAGGTAAGCGATTAAGGATTGCAATGGTGCAAAAAAAAAAGTATAGGTTATCACTGGTTTCTTTAAGATATTGGCTGTCAAAGTCAATCGAAAATGTTGTTTTTCAAACAAGTTCTAGTTTGTTCTATTCTTAATACAAGGTATTTTGAAAAAAAGATTTTCACATGAAATGAAAGATATTTTCCCTCTTCTGCACACCCTAGTCTTATAGACAATAATAACTTTTTATTACGAGGACGAATAAAATCGAGACATGTGAGTAGAAAAGTGTATCTTACATACATCTTAGTTAATTACGATACAAGCGCAACACAAAATTCAAACGCAATAAAAGCTTACTATTGTAACTGTCTCGTTGGAATGAGAACTGTCGGTTGTTGCGCTCATGTAATGAGCATTTTATGGTATTTAGGCTATGCTAGACACCAGGAAACAATAAGCATAACACCGACTTTATTTTTAGATGGCATTTTAATTGACGTTAACGAGGACTAGCTAATTTTTTTTAATTAATAAAATACATACTTATATATTTTGGTTTTGTATAAAAAAAAAAAAACATTGCAAAAAATAGTAACAGAAAAAAATGCAATTACTGTGGAACATTTGTTTTGTTTTGCATATGAAATTAAAGGTAAGCGATTAAGGATTGCAATGGTGCAAAAAAAAAAGTATAGGTTATCACTGGTTTCTTTAAGATATTGGCTGTCAAAGTCAATCGAAAATGTTGTTTTTCAAACAAGTTCTAGTTTGTTCTATTCTTAATACAAGGTATTTTGAAAAAAAGATTTCCACATGAAATGAAAGATATTTTCAAGTTCTTTCATATGATACCTCAATCATTATTTTACGTGCTATACTTTTCGAAATAAACGTATTTATTTGCAAAAAAGTCAGATTTTTCGTATTTGCTTTTGGAGATCAACTTCAAATCCAAAAATCTCGGATTAACCTTAAAATATCAATACAATATTTTCCACACATAACCATCATTAAAATACCTTTCACTTTATACCACACTTGTATGTGTACACTCCATTACGAATATGAGCACACCCCATGTCTGCCCAGAACCAAGTTGTACCATGTTTTTTTGTGTTTTTGTGGTTAAAATCAAGCTTTTTATGATGTTTTGTTACTATATTATACATCAAATTAAAGGTTATTAACTGACAGTTACAGTGGTAACAGTTACAGTGGTAGTTACAGTGGTAGGTCATCACTGGTTTTTTCGAGATATTGGCTGCCGAATGTCATTCAAAAATGTTTTTTTTTTTTTTTAAGTTTATGGTTGATTTTTTCGAAATATAAGATATGTACCTATTTTGAAAAAAGTTTCTTACATAGGATTAAAGATATTCTAACTTCCTTTCATTTGATACCCGAATCATTATCCTATGCGCGATATTTTCCGAAAAATACGTAATTATTTGCAAAAAGGTCCGATTTTTCCCATTTCCTATGTTCAACTTCAAGCTCAAATATCTCGAAATCCCCAAAATTCAAAAATATTTTGCAGATAGATAGAACTGAATACAGGCTTTCATTTGATACTAGTCTCATAGGTGTACGCCCTGGGCCCAGGCTCCATACAAAAATGGGTCATCTCCTAACGCGAAAAATCTAAAATTATTCGTTATAGCTTATAGGAGATACAAATTAGCACAAGATCCAGAAAATTATTATCGGGAACAAATCCTTCTATTTTTACCTTGGAAAAATGAACAAATCGAAATTGAAAACGAGAACTCTGAAGAGCTCTTCATTCAAAATAAAAACGTAGTTGAAGCAAATAGATCAAAATATTCAATCGTATAGGATGAAAACTTAGATGAAGTTCTTGCACAAATACGAGAAGAAAATGAAAATCACCAAAACATTATAAGTTTGACATCTGATTCCATTTCAAAAGAACATCGAATAGATATTTTGGAACAAGGTGGTGTGGAGCACCATTCAGAGAAACAAACTAACAGATTTGTTAGCCCTCCTAGAATACCCAAGGAAACCATGATTTCATTGCTCAACAAATTAAACAAGGATCAAAGAGAATTTGTGATGCACGTTTACAACTGTTTTAAAACAAAACAGAATTTACCTTTAAATATATTTTTAAGTGGATCTGCAGGAGTCGGTAAATCGACAGTGATAAACTCCATCTACCAAGTGGTAACATATTATTTTGATAGTAGGCCAGGAGCTATTGGAGATGCTATAAGAGTTTTGCTAACCGCACCTTCAGGAAAGGCAGCTTTTTTGATAAACGGAGTAACTCTTCATACTGCTTTTGCTCTACCGGTATCTCAATACGAAGGTAGTATGCCAGATCTTTCAAGTGACATTGCTAATAGCATTCGTCAAAAGCTTATAAACTTAAAACTATTGATTATCGATGAGATATCAATGGTTGGAAGTAGGCTTTTGAGTAGAGTGGACACTAGACTTCATCAAGTAATGGGAAAAAACACACCATTTGGCGGAGTTTCCGTAATTTTGGTGGGAGATTTGAACCAACTGCCGCCAGTTTTTGATTCGTTTATATTTAAAGCCCCTCAAACTAATGATTTAAACCTATTTGCGGACAAAAATCCTCTATGGGAGTTGTTTAAAATTTTTGAGCTGACCCAAATCATGCGGCAAAAAAATGATTCTCTGTTTATTAACGCCTTAAATCATCTGGCGACAGGAACGATGGTGAATGATGATATAAAGTTATTAAAATCCCGAGAAGTTGCTGAAGCTGATATTCTTGAGGATATGTCCGTGAATTTTTTTTTTGGAGTTCTTGTCGCATGCACATGAGTTCTATAGTTCCTGATAGTTTTCCAAAATAGTTCTGCATGATTTCACTGAAAAAAAAAATGATTTAAAAAAGTGAGTTACCAACTTCACGCCAGCATATCATTTCTCGAAAAATCATATATAAATATTTTTTTCGGGTGTAAGAAACCCTGTCTAGCAGTTCCTCATACCTAAAAAATAGTTTTGTGGATTTCAGACAGAAAAAAAATAAAAACAAAAAATTGAATTTCCATAAGAAAAAAGTACATGTATGCCCAAAGAGCTAGGTAACCCAAATTGTGATGGTAAATTTTTTTTTTTTTTTTATTTAAACGACTTGCCTGAATATGTTTCCAATAAAATCCTGAGTTTTTTTTACTTCTAACACTATTCTAACGGAAGTTACGAATTTTTTTCTAATTTTTAAGGTGCTTTTTCACGACATTTTGGTAAATGACATTGGGATGCTGGCTTTTTTCAGGAGTTCCAGCTCATTTATCGATTTCAACATATAGATATAATGTTTTTACAAAATAATCCGTGAAGTTCCTGTTTCTAACGCTTTTCTAACAAAAAATATGATTTTTTTTATAATTTTTAGAGCGCTTTTCACGACTTTTGGTAAATAACTTTGGGATGCTGGCTTTTTTTAAGAGTTCCAGCTCATTTATCGATTTCAACATATAGATATAATGTGTTTACAAAATAATCTGTGAAGTTCCCGTTTCTAACGCTTTTCTAACAAAAAATATGATTTTTTTTTATAATTTTTAGAGCGCTTTTTCACGACTTTTGGTAAATGACCTTGGGATGCTGGCTTTTTTTTAGGAGTTCCAGCTAATTTGTCGATTTCAACATATAGATATAATGTGTTTACAAAATAATCCGTGAAGTTCCCGGTTCTAACGCTTTTCTAACAAAAAATATGTTTTTTTTATAATTTTTAGAGCGCTTTTTCACGACTTTTGGTAAATGACCTTGGGATGCTGGCTTTTTTAGGAGTTCCAGCTCATTTATTGATTTCAACATATAGATATAATGTGTTTACAAAATAATCCGTAAAGTTCCCGTTTCTAACGCTTTTATAACAAAAAATATGATTTTTTTTATAATTTTTAGAGCGCTTTTCACGACTTTTGGTAAATGACCTTGTGATGCTGGCTTTTTTTAGGAGTTCCAGCTCATTTATCGATTTCAACATATAGATATAATGGGCCCTATTCATAGATGTTTACTAAAGTTGTGATTTACTAACCTACAGGTTAAGCCGAATTCTTTAGATAAACACAGCTGCTATTCATAAACAATTTTCTAGCTGTGTTTAGCTAGTAATTGTTTAATGCAAAAATCTACTACAATTATACTTCAAATTATGATATTGATAAAGAATCGCTTCCCGATCGATCAGCGAAACCAAGCATCACTGCGCGTGGTTAGTTGTAAGATGGAGGACCGTACAACAATAAACCACGGAGCTGTTTACTGTTGACATGTTGTTCTCTCTTCTGTTCTGTCTGTCTCTCTTTGTCTTGTGTCTGTCTGGACTCTGGGCCTTTGGTCGTTGCCACCCGTGCCTGACAAAAATAAATAAACAAGAAATCGTTCATTTAATTTTAGATAAATCAGCTAAGAAGACATCAAAATATTATAGATGATAAAAAAAAAACGACTTCAAAATGAAGTTCCTGACTTGTGAATGGGAATTGAACAAAGTGTGGGAGCTGTTATCCCAAATTTTTGCAATTACAGAAGTTAGCAGATTTATGACAAATGTTGCTGTTTCTTTGTCGAATCAATATCGTTGAAAAATGAAAAAATGAGTCTATTGAACTCTGCCTTATAATTTTTCTTTTTTCTGGCTGGTGGCACAATTTCATACAACAAATCTATGTCTTCCAGAATTAAAAAATCTCCTTCAGTTTCTACGTCTATTGACATTTTGATATAGTATTTTCAGAATTTCCAAGGTATTTTTGTTTGTATCGACTTGCTACTGGCAGACAAAGTACCTACCTATACGTTTTTCAATTATTGTATGACAGTAGTAGTTTAAAAGTAACTTAAACACTACATCAGCCACTTTTAAAGTTAAACCCCAGGTTAAGTCCTAATCCTAGGTCTAAATACGTTTATCAATAGCTTAAACTCAAGGTTTGGTTGGTCACAACTTAGCAGCAGTTTAAGATACGTCTATGAATACAGCCCAATGTGTTTACAAAATAATCCGTGAAGTTCCCGTTTGCAACGCTTTTCTAACAAAAAATATGATTTTTTTATGATTAAAATTCAAAGAAAAATATTCCATTGAAAAATTAAATGAAAAAACAACAACAAAAGTTGTTGCTTTTAAATTTAATACGAGCATGTATCTACCAAGTTGGTTGTTTAGATTATTAAAAATAAAATAAAAAAAAACATAAGCGAGAGCTACACTACGTTTGCAACGAACTGTTGGATACCCTATTCCCCATATTTTTGAATGTGCATGCTTCTGCCTCCCGCAAACAGCCGATGTTTCAGAAACAAAATTCTTCTTTAGCAGACAGAAAAAAATTCAATAACATTAATTTTATGCGGTGTGATGTTCAATTAGTGCTGGCGCAATAAAAAAAGGAGTGTACCACGCCCAAAGTTAAAACGTTTTATTGCCAAGGCAATTGTTATGAGCTCAGTGACATTCAATTTTATTCTTGCAGATCGATTTGAACAAAACAAGACAAAACTTAAATTTTTAAAAATTACATTTGGAATGGAAATAGCGATTATGGGTGTTTTTACCAATTATTGGACCACACTCTGCTACGTAACCAAGGAATATAAATCCAAGTGTTCATCTGTTTACTTCAAAACTGCGACCGATAGTTAAAAAACGTTAAAAAAAATAATGCATTATACGACTTTTGACGGAAACGCCCCTTAAAAGTGGGCGCGTCTTAAAAATTTGAAGCACTAACTGCACTTTTTTCAGTATTTAGGCATATGTGTAAGACTACAGCTGAATCGAGTAGTTTTTAAACAATCTTACCTGAACAAAGGTATTTTACCAAAATCACGCCTTTAAAAGTGGGCGTATTGAAAAAATTTACAAAAGAAAATGTAGAGATATATTTCTCAAATAACGAACGGAAGGAAAAAGGTTTAAATTAAACATTGGAAATGCCTTCAATTCTTAAGGCTACGTTTTTCGTTCTTTCATGAAAAGTAGGCGTAAGCCACGCCCAAAATTCAAAAATTTCTTTTCATACACAAACCTTTTCGTTTCTATTAAGAGACGCAAAATTTTGGCTTGCGAATTAATTATAAATACCGTTTATTTACAAAACAATTTTTTTATAGTTTCTAATGAAAAGTGGGCGTCAGCCACGCCCAAAATCAATTTTTTTGATTTCATACACAAGATGTTTATGTGCCAGTAAGACCCACAAAATTTAATGTTTTTCGCTTTAATATAACAATTGTTATTTTATAAAAACAATATTGATGGTTTTGTATGAAAAATAGTCGTAAGGCACGCCCAAACTGAAATATTTTTATTTGATTGGAAGGAATTTTACCTTAAGCTTACGTGTGCAAAATTTTAGCGTTATGCTTTTATCGTAACTGTACAAAAAAACATAATTTAATTTTATTAAATTGAGGTTGTTCAACAAAAATGGCGATTGTGGGTGTGTTTGTGGGCGGATTTTACCGGTTCAAGAACTTAGCCTTACTCTTGAACCAAAGATTATATATACCAAATTTCAGCTTTCTAGCTCAAAAATTGCGACCTCTAGAGAGTATACATACGGACGGACGGACGGACATGGCTAAATCGACTAGGATTTTGATTCTGAGTCAGAATATATATACTTTTCTATACCTAACGGTATTATTTCTCTATGTTACAAACTCCACACCAAATACAATATACCCATTCTATGGAATAGGGTATAAAGAGCCGTGGCCTGAGTGCGTTTCTCCCAAGTATGAACGGTGGGCTCATCAGTTAGATGCCGTTCATACTCTTCTCAGACGCACTTTGTTCGATAAAATCGACACTATATATAATTTTTAGTGCAAAACTGCACTGTGAATTTATTTTTAGGGAGCTTTATAAAAAAGCATAAGCCCTAATAAATGTCATGCTTGTTTGGCCAAGTAAAACGAGCATGACATTTATTAGGGTTTATGCTTTTTTATAAAGCTCCCTAAAAATATATAATTCACAGTGCAGTTTTGCACTAAAATTATATATAGTGTCGATTTTATCGAACAAAGTGCGTCTTATAAGAGTATGAACGGCATCTAACTGATCAGCCCACCGTTCATACTTGGGCGAAACGCACTCAGGCCACGGATCTTTTTATTTTATTTTTAATAATCTAAACAACCAACTTGGTACATGCTCGTATTAAATTTAAAAGCAACAACTTTTGTTGTTGTTTTTTCATTTAATTTTTCAATGGAATATTTTTCTTTGAATTTTAATCATAAAAAAATCATATTTTTTGTTAGAAAAGCGTTGGAAACGGGAACTTCACGGATTATTCTGTAAACACATTACATATATCTATATGTTAAAATCGATAAATGAGCTGGAACTCCTAAAAAAAGCCAGCATCCCAAGGTCATTTACCAAAAGTAGTGAAAAAGCGCTCTAAAAATTATAAAAAAAATCATATTTTTTGTTATAAATCGTTAGAAACGGGAACTTCACGGATTATTTTGTAAACACATTATATCAATATGTTGAAATCGATAAATGAGCTGGAACTCTTAAAAAAAGCCAGCATCCCAAGGTCATTTACCAAAAGTCGTGAAAAAGCGCTCTAAAAATTATAAAAAAAATCATATTTTTTGTTAGAAAAGCGTTAGAAACGGGAACTTTACGGATTATTTTCTAAACACATTATATCTATATGTTGAAATCGATAAATGAGCTGGAACTCCTAAAAAAAGCCAGCATCACAAGGTCATTTACCAAAAGTCGTGAAAAAGCGCTCTAAAAATTATAAAAAAAAATCATATTTTTTGTTAGAAAAGCGTTAGAAACTGGAACTTCACGGATTATTTTGAAAACACATTATATCTATATGTTGAAATCGATAAATGAGCTGGAACTCCTAAAAAAAGCCAGCATCACAAGGTCATTTACCAAAAGTCGTGAAAAGCGTTCTAAAAATTATAAAAAAAAATCATATTTTCTGTTATAAAAGCGTTAGAAACGGGAACTTTACGGATTATTTTGTAAACACATTATATCTATATGTTGAAATCGATAAATGAGCTGGAACTGCTAAATAAAGCCAGCATCCCAAGGTCACTTACCAAAAGTTGTGAAAAAGCGCTCTAAAAATTATAAAAAAAATCATATTTTTGGTTAGAAAAGCGTTAGAAACGCGAACTTCACGGAATATTTTGTAAACACATTATATCTATATGTTGAAATCGATAAATGAGCTATGACTCCTGAAAAAAGCCAGCATACCAAGGTCATTTACCAAAAAGTCGTGAAAAAGCACCTTAAAAATTAGAAAAAAATTCGTAACTTCCGTTACAATAGCGTTAGAAGTAACAAAATCCAGGATTTTATTGAAAACATATTCAGGCAAGTGGTTTAAATAAAAAAAATAAAATTTACCATCACAATTTGGGTTACCTAGCTCTTTGGGCATACATGTAATTCTTTTTTATGGAAATTTAATTTTTTGTTTTTATTTTTTTCTGTCTGAATTTCACAAAACTATTTTTTTTAGGTATGCGGAGCTCCTAGACATAGTTTCTTACAAGCGAAAAAAATATTTATATATGATTTTTCGAGAAATGATATGCTGCCTTGAAGTTGGCATCTCACTTTTTTAATTAAATTTTTTTCAGTGAAATCATGCAGAACTATTTTGGAAAACTATCAGGAACTATAGAACTCATGTGCATGTGACAAGAAATCCAAAAAAAAGTTGAGATGCTGACATTTGTTATGCTAATTTCACGGACATCCTGAGGATACCATTCGATTATATTCAACAAACAACGATGTTGATGAATATAACAATGTGAAACTATCACTTATTCCTGGCGAGGAATTAATTTCAACAGCAATAGATTCTGTGCTTGGCAAAGTAGGAGAAGCTGTTAAGAACCGTGCTTTAGAAGCATAAAGCGTAAAAAACTGTCGGATCTAGGTGGATTATCTAATACCGTGCGCTTGAAGAAAAATGTAAAATATATGATTACGACTAATATAGACGTTGAAGATGGTTTAGTGAATGGAGCTTGTGGAGAACTGAAGTACATATCTTTCAAGACAGATACCAACGAAATTGACAGAGTTTGGATTCAATTTCCTCCCATTCCTCAAGTTGGATTGAAAACTCAACAGCCAATGAAAGGCTTTATGCAACTTAACAATATTGACTCTAATTTAATTCCCATCGATAGAAAAGTGCATACCATAAATGTGAATACTGTGAACACCTACCAAATTTTGGGAAAGCAGTTTCCCTTAGTTCCTGCAGAAGCGATAACTAAACACAAGAGTCAAGGCCAAACATATGACAAGGTATGCATTGGTCTGAGGAAGGCGAATAGAATCAAACGATTAATGATGTATGTTGCATTAAGTAGAGTCACATCCTTGTCTGGATTATACATAATTGGAAATTTTACACAACCAAATGCTACGACTGAGGAAAATTTAATATTAAAAAAATTGATCCGTCTAAGTCAAAATTGTAAAATGAGGCTGTCATTTAATAATTTTGAAAACAAAAATGGAATTATTGTTTCTTACCAGAATGCACGATCGCTGAAAAAGAACATCGACTGTGTTTTAGCTGACCACTGGTACTCAAACTGTGATGTGTTGATATTTTCCGAATCTCGAACTCTTGCATCGGATTGCTTAAATATACCTGGATTTATATTCTTTTATCGATCCGATGAACAATATGCAAAACGAAAACAGAGGGGTATCATTTGTTTTCGTAAAGAGGGAATCCAGATTGAGACAAAAAGTATTGATGCAGTCACAATAAAGATCATAGAATCAGGAAAAAAGTCTCACATTGATTTGGTTTCATTTGAAGTGTGCGAAATTCTAGTGATAGCTGGATATAAAGCTCCCTCAGTAACATTTGGTAACTTTTCAGAACAAATGACAGAATTTATGGAACACATAAAAGACAAGTTCGATGGAAATATTGTTTTGATGGGAGACTTCAACACCGATATTAGAAATAATGCGGAATGTGTTCTTCATATATTTTTTTAAAAATGGAACCTTATAACTTCACTTGAGAGCAGTGTAGTAACAACTGACAATAACACACAAATTGACGTCATATATTCAAACATAAATCTAGCTTGTGGAATATATGAAAGTTTTTTCTCAGACCACAAACCTCTATATTTTATTTATCCTTCGGAACGATCCACAATATTGCAATAAAACAGTCAAGCTATTTAAAGTATAATGAACTTAATTATCCCCTACATTATGTATTTTATCAGTTCGACTGTCCTAATGTTCAACAAAGAACAGTCGAATGCCAAAGCAATTTTTCATATTTTTAAGGTTGTCACTATTATTTATATACATATAAGTAGGAATTTATTTTTAAAATAAAAAATTAAATTAGGTATATCATGTGAACATGTAGTAGAATAAAGTAGGTATATTATTTTTTAGTTTTCATACAACACGAGGATTAGGCCTACTGGGGATACCTCAGTAAAAAAACGCGTTTAGAGACTACCTCATAGGTAACGTGGAAAGGTCTCAAACACTAGGTCTAAGGGAGTTTCTTATTAGTGATAACTTACATAAGTTCTTAATATCATTCCAATGCTTTTAATCTATTTTGATCAAACGTGTATTGTATCTTCCTACGACGTTATTATCTTATGTATGAACTCAAAGTTCGAAGAGAAGCTTTCATAAACACGTTCTTAACATATCATTTTAAAGATAAAACATAAATTATTAAAGAATATGTTACGGCGCCTGCAAGCTAGGTCTTACCTGGAGTGGCATCGGACACTCCCTCATCCTCCAACATATTGCAAGACGGTGCCGGTGGAGAGCTCATGGCCCTCAAGACCCATTATGTGTTCTGTCCCATGTCCAATCTGAAAAGAATAGAAAAATTTATGTTAATTATGTTTTTTAAAATAGAAACTTGAAAAGGGTTTGGTAGTCTGAAGCATTTTGCTCTTCAAAGTTCCATGTGCCCTTGCAAATGAAATTTTGAGAAGCAATATGCTGGCTCCCTATTCAATAAAATTACAAACAAATTATTTCCAGATGTCATTTAACAAATGATGAACATCTGGGAATATGGTTTTGGCCATTTTAATTGAATTTATTTAGATATATTTAATTAATACTTACCAGGATAATCCACCACAAACAATTTGCCAACTTTGTTTTGTTTTCTTTTGACAGTTCAATTGCAAATTTGCAATTTTTTTTATGTCATGTAGCCGGCCTGTTTATACGCATGCTTAATTCGTTTTATCTGGTTTTGTCTCTTTCGTTCAAAACAAGATCTAAGACATGCGCAAACAATTTTCGCTCAGTTTTATTTCATGAATGAAATGAACGCATACAGTGAACATTTCATTCATGATTAAAACTGAACTGTTATGTCACGTCGATACGTTGTGTTTACGATATGCTTGTAGAGGTGGGTATTTATGTTAGTGTTTTCTTTTGTTATTTGTATTAATATTATATTAAGTATAATAGTAATGTAAGTAAAAATGATTTAGGACAAAGAGAGGTATATATTAAGGATGTGTGGGTTATCAAATTAATGATAGGGATAGGAGTTTATTATCTTTATAAAGAAGGAAAATTTGTTTGTCCCACTCAGATATAGAAGTAACTATTTACCTATATGCAAAGAAGATTGGGGATGACCATTTGAGATTTTTCATGGTCATTGTTGAATTGAAATACAAGAAGAGAAGTTCAAACAAACCGCCAGCAAAAAGAAAATTCAAATTTGAAATTCGAAGTGAATAAACCTATTTAAAGTTAACTTGCGCGTTTAGTGGGAACTAACATAATTATTTGTGCTTTTAAGTACTTAAAAAAAGGTAGATAACCTAAAAATAGAAAATAAAAGAAGTTCCAATATATATATGTATATTTATATATATATGTTTTTTTTTAGTGGTTGTTTCTCCGAAAAACTGATTGTCAAGTGGAACATACATATAAAAATTAAAATAATCAAGCAGAGGTACAATTATTTGCTTAAAAATTTCATGGTATACTGAGAGGTACTTTTCATCGCAGGTTCAGGATCTATTTTGATCAGACTTCCAGAAGCTGCTGGGGACCTGGGCCTCTGCCATTTTTTTTTTCTTTGTGCAGTGTGAAGACTTCGCCTTCTAGAAGTTTTTTCTTGTACAAACTTAACAAGAGAAAAATCTTCAAGTGCATTGAAATTGGGACCAATAGAGGGTTATATATCTATTTATTGATGATATAAATATATTAATCCCTAATAAGGATCCATCAAAAGTTTGGTGCAAAAAGAGGAGCTTCGCTGAACAAGGAAGGAAAATTGAAAATAAAAGGAAAAGTGTGAAGAAAGACAGAACAAAATAGAAAGTGTAAAAAAATTGTTGGTTCTCCACATTCTAAAAGAAATTTAGTTTTTCTTCGATCAGTAGTTTTTTTGGCAATCTAAAGAAGGAAAAAAAAGGAAAGATTAAGGTGAATTTAAATTTAAATAAAATCAATTTTAATAAGTGTAGTGGAGAGATCACAAACAAGTTCTTCAACGTGCTGCCGGCAGGACAACGAGGGACTTCGCACAAATAACCACTGTAAGTGATTTCATTGCTTTAAAAACATTTTTTTTTTGTTCATTCGAACCAAAAAGGGTTCTTAGATTTTTGTTTGAAGTTAAATACATTCTTTTTCCACTCCTTTTTATATTTTTTTTAATCGTTTTTTTTTTTTTTTTGAATTTTGTATTTTTATTTAACTTTTATTTAATATTAGAGTAAGAGTAGAGAGTAAGAGGAGAAACAAAATTTTTTTATGAATTTGAAGAATAAAATTATAAAGTGATTGGAACATATTGTGTTATGGATTTCTAAATTTTGTTTAGCTAAAGGTGTGTGGAGGCGGACAAGGCCGTCCTAATGCAAGACTTCCGGTAGTCTGACATGACTAACTGACTGTACGCTACAAACAGTTTGCGACTGGTCGGTCATTTTAGGGGTTATTTCCGAGCATCGGCCATGGAAATAACGTTCGGAAGTATCTTTCAGATACTTGGGTGGGTTGGCCAGGCCTTCGTCAATACCATCAGACGAGCGCTTGGAATTCGGTAGTACGGTATCTGAGGGAAATAGAAAAGTGAAGTGCTTTAGTTTTAGGGTTTAGAATAAGGTAGATTTAAGTGATTATATAAGTTTAAATTCGTACCAACGAATTTAACTTTGGTGGAGGTGATTTTATATCATTTTTATTATCTTTGGTGATGGGTTTCATTTTATTATGATTTTTGGTGATGGGAAATTTCATTCTTTTTATTATTTTGAATTTTAGGTAGGTTTAGTTAGGTTAGTTTGATTTTGAAAAGCACTATACTTACATGTTCCTTCAGGTAGCGTCAAGGTCCTTCGATTTGTGGTAACGTTTCAAACCTTTTAGAGTAGAGTCATTCCTTTTCCAAACTCCTCTTCCTTTCCTTTAACTTTCTTCTTTTCTGGCACGATAATTTTGATTGTCGAGCAGGAGGGATAAGTGGAAGCGGCAAAGAAACACCCCATTTCCGTCGAGCATAGCCGTGCAACGACAAGCATGCCGCCGCCCTTCTACTTTCCCAAAGTAAGTCCTCCGTGGAACCCTGACTCGCAACAATGGCGCCCAACGAGACCTTACGGATTCGAGGCCCAAAATAACTTCAAGGAGACGATTTTCTTTTTGAAGGCCGTCGCCTTGGACTTGTTTTGGCCTCCCGCGTTTTTTATTTTTTTTTTATTTTTATTTTTTTTTTACTTTCCTATCTTAATACACAAATCAAGGACACACTTTTGGTAGTGTCACATATCTCGAACGGCTGTCCAATCTTCAGGCCTTAGCCAGAAGATCTTGTGAGGTAGTCCGAGGTGTGTGATAACGCCAGAAGTGGAACAAAGTCGTACGATTTCAGGCTTTTACTGCCCATAGAGTCAGGTTAAACCAGACTATTTGTGAGGTAGAAGTTCTGGATCTGAAAACTTTGTTCGTGTGGAGGTTTTTTCTGAACTCATAGCCATCCTTCTATCAGGCTATACGCCAGGTAGTAAGATGTGGTTATGGGAGAGGAAAAAACTGAAGCACACACTGAATTTCAGGCACCAGTCGCAATTCAGACAGACAAAACTAACAATGAACTAGGACAACTACCGAATTTGCTAAGGGAATGGAAAACTTTGCCGACTTCACACACCTTAGCGTATTCAAACATACATTTTTTTTAAAAACTTTTAAAACGTTTTTTATTTTTCTAAATTTTTTTTATATTTTTTTTATCATTTTTTTTTAATTCAATTTTTCAATTTTTTTTTATTATAATTTTTTTTATCATTATTTTTCTTAATCTTTAACATTTTTTTCTATAATATATAGAATTTGTATCAATTTTTTTTTATTTTTGAAATTCCTTCATTTTGAACTTTGCGTTTGGTTTTAAACGTTTATTTCAAGAATTTTTCTTTTTTAGTTTTTTTTTCGTTGCTCTAGCGAAGTTTTTTTCTTTTAATTTTTGTTTATTAGTCAATTTTGAATTTTCCTTAGTTGGTTTTGTTTATTTTTTTTTGAAAAAGAAATGGCAGAGGGTGGCAAAAGCACAGGGAATATCCCGAAGTCTGCGAGCCTCTGCTCAACATAAAACGCTCAAGTGAACGACATGGACAAGACTTACGAAGACATTACAAACATAATACGAAACATGAGCGTAACGAACAACACTAACCCCAACATACTACAAAAAACTTATACAGAAACTAACGCGACAAGGACGGAGTCATTTGATGACTCACACCTACAAAACTATACCAACGAAAACAGAACATACCCTACACAAACGTTTACCAACGAACACGACAAATTACTACAAGAAACACAAGAACTTCAACGAGAACGAGACCGACTACTGAGACAACAACAAGACAGAGACATGCGTCGTTCTGTGGTTGGAGAGGAGGGAGGTGGACTGTTTCAAGGACCTTCTACATCCTTCTCTCTAGCTACAGAAGAATTTCACGACAGGATGCAACAAATTGCCTCTGTGACTGTCAGAGAGAGTCAAACCAAGACGATTGGAATTCTGGCCGAGGGTTTAATCGACGTCATGAAGCTTGTCGACAAAAATATGCAAGCAGTACATTCCAAGCTAAATGCTTTGGAACTCTCTATGGCAAGTCACGGGGACAATACATTTAAACGAGACATCGGACCAGACACAACTTTTCAACAAGATAACTTTTACAACCCACACTCTCAACAAGACATAAACAATACTTCAAGACAGAACATTAGAGTCAAGAACGACCCACGACAAGACTCAACATTTGAACAAAACACTACCTTCAAACCACAACCAAGACAAAGTACAAATTTTACACAAGATGCCGGTTCGTACCAACAAAACTTTAACAATACAATAAAACAAAACACTACATGCAGACAAGACAATATGTACGAACCAACTTACGGACAAAATCCGATACACGACATACACAACAACAACAAACCGACCAGACGAACTTTCCACTCGGAGGTGGTTCAGCCGACTCAGCCTTTGCCACATCCGTCGAATCAGTCCTCTTTTGTGAACATCAATCGTAAAGTTGATGTTCATAAATGGGGGATCAAATTCGATGGATTGTCGAAGGGTTTGTCGGTTGAGAGTTTTCTCTTTCGAGTGGAAACTCTACAAAAGTAGAGCGGACTGAGTGATGAGCAGCTGTTCGCAGATTTCCATCACCTTGTCTCAGGTCCCGCAGAAAGATGGTTTTGGCAGTTTTTGGAGGAGAACCAGGGCGATTACATGCTAAATTATTTCGATTTGAAATCAGAACTCATTCGTCAATTTAAGAATAGCAAGCGTGACCATGAAATTCTTAGGGCAAGCATGGATAGGAAGCAGCAATCCCACGAGACATTCGACGAATTCTGAGGGCTAATATTAAGGATAGGGTAGCCACTTTAATTTTTGGTTGTGCAATAGGGAGTATCAGGGAATTAAGAGATGAGTGTAGAAGAGCTGAGGAATTTTTAAATGCAAAAGATTTAAAAATGAAACGTTTTGTTCATGAAGTTGATTTAGATGGTGAAGGGATCTCTCGAATTAGAAATCAGGGAACGAGTGGGGTTGTAGATGAAGATTTAGGGATAGCTGCAATAGATAAAAATAGATATGAGAGATTAAAGACTAACCCCTTTGCTCACAATCAGCAGAGACATCCGGAGCAAGACAAAAGGGGTTATATGAACGAGAAGTTGTCGAGTTCGGGCGCATGCCCATCCTCGTTTCATACCTTGACGTGTTTCTGTTGCGGACAAGGTAATATTTCCTTCAAGTGTGCTGCTTGTCAGGAAAACCAAAATGTCGGCAGTGCACTCGGGACTCATCCGCCGACGAAGAAGACCGTCCCGGAGAACCATGTACGCATCAGAACCTAGAAAAATAAAAATTTTAGAAAGAGATAAAGAGACTGGTGTGACAACTTACCACAATCCAAACAAAGTTCAAGCGAAAAGTCTTCACCAGAGACAACTGGATTATCAAGAGGCCAGGAAAAGGATTTTTGGTGAGGAACTTGCCCCTTTAATTAAGAAAAGTAGGAATTATTTAAAAATATCTAGGCTAAGGGAGAAATGTGCAATATTAAGACGAAGAAAAAGTCAGATTGAATCTTCAATCCTGACGATTTCGGATGATAATAGGCCATATGTTAAAGTGCAATTGGGGGTGTAGAATTTTTAGGTTTGTTGGATAGTGGAGCGTCTGTTACATGTCTGGGGAAAAATGAAATAGATTTTGTTAAATAGGAAACTTACGAAAATGAGAAATGAGATAAAGACTGCTGATGGGAACCATCAAAAGATAGAAGGTAGATTCAAATCGATTGTCTTGTGGGGTGGCAAATCCCATGAATTGGAAATTTTCGTTGTCCCTAGTCTTCAACAACCTCTATATGTGGGTGTAGATTTTTGGAGCAGGTTTAAGATAGCTCCCAATATCGTCAGCGAGATTGCCGTACCTCCGTCATCGAAAGAACAGCCTACTTTTCGCGACCTTTCACTAGCGGAAGCACAACAGCTGGAGAGAATCAAGTTACTGTTTCCCTCCTACACTTGGGCTGGGTAAGACAAGCCTAGAAGAGCACATAATTGAAGTGGATGACGAACAAATTCCCATTAAACAAAGGCACTATCCAGTTTCGCCAGTCGTACAGAAGCTCTTGTACGAAGAACTTGATAGAATGTTGGCACTGGGTGTAATAGAGGAGAGTAACAGTGCTTGGAGCTCTCCAGTAGTTTTAGTGAGAAAAGGTGGCAAAAGCAGACTGTGCCTAGATTCACGGAAGGTTAATGCTAGGGCGAAGAAGTTTGCTTATCCTCTTCCTCATATTGAGGGGATAATAAGCCGACTTCAGGATACTAAATTTATCTCCAGTATCGACTTGAAGGATGGGTTTTGGCAGATCCCTCTGGAGGAGAAATCAAGAGAGAAGACAGCTTTTACAGTCCCTGGTCGACCGTTATATCATTTCACGGTTATGCCGTTTGGGCTATGTAACGCTGCCCAGAGAATGTCTAAGCTTATGGACAAAGTCATTCCCGGTCGTCTTCGACAGAATGTCTTTGTCTATCGCGATGACCTTTTGATTTGTTCTCCAGACTTCCAAACGCATATTCAGGTACTGGAGGAAGTTGCCGTATGCTTGCGTTAAGCTGGCTTGACGATAAACGTCGAAAAAAGTAAATTTTGTTTCAAGGAAAGCAAGTATTTAGGTTGCGTTGTTAGAGTTGGCTGCATACGGACTGACAAGGACAAAGTATCGGCGGTCGAAGAGTTTCCAGTGCCCAAAACACCGAAACAACTCCGAAGGTTCCTTGGCATGACATGGTGGTATAGGCGATTTATGCCAAACTATGCCACTATTGCTGCCCCTATGACCGATTGCTTAAAGAAAGGACAGACTTTTGAAATGACTGACGAAGCACTGACTGCATTTCAACTACTCAAAAAGCGTTAAGTTACAGCTCCCATACTGACAAATCCAGACTTTTCAAAACATTTCTACATATAATGTGACGCTTCAACTTCAGGTGTAGGGAGTGTGATCTTTCAGATGGACGAAGAGAAAAATGAGCGACCCATAGCATTCATGTCTCAGAAGCTGAATTCCGCTCAGCGGAATTACACAGTGACTGAACTTGAATGCTATGCAGCCGTTTTATCGGTAAAGAAGTTCAGGGCTTATGTGGAGGGTTTACCCTTTACTATCATTACCGATCACGGAAGTCTAAAGTGGCTTATGACTCAAAAAGACCTTGGAGGACGTTTATCCCGTTGGAGTTTTAAGCTCCAAGGTTTTGACTTCGTGATCGAGCATAGAAAGGGTGTCCAAAATGTAGTCCCTGATACTCTCTCAAGAATACATATGGAAGAGATCACGACCGAAGATTCAACACCAGAAGTTGACTTTAACTCACCATATTTCTCTTCTGAGGAATATGTTGAGTTAAAAAAATAATTGAACGCAACCAAAACAGACTTCCTGATATTTGTATATCAGACGGATTTGTTTATAAGCGAACAGACATAAGAACAGGCGACGCAATACAAGACGACCGAGTATGGAAGCTGTGGGTTCCTAAAGAGTTGTGTGAAGGGCTGTTGATAGCAGCACACGATTCACCTGCGTCGGGACATGGTTGTATATCGAAAACCCTGTCAAAACTACGGCAAAAATATTTTTGGCCGGGGATGGCCACCGATGTTCAGAAGTGGGTACGATCGTGTGACACATGCAAAACAAGTAAGTCTGTCAACATAACGACTCGGCCGCCGATGGGACAACAGACAATTACAGAACGACCATTCCAACGCCTATATATTGATTTCCCTGGACCATATCCAAGAACAAAACAGGGCAACACGCATATCTTTATTGTATTAGATCATTTTAATAAGTATGTATTTTTGAAAGCAATACGTCATCTGAGGTAGTTAAATTTTTGGAAGAAAATGTGTTTCATGTTTTTGGTGTTCCAGAATATGTTCATTCCGACAACGGAAAACAGTTCGTTTCGGAATTATTTTCCAGTTTCCTAAATCGTTATGGAGTTAGACATGTACGTACTGCATTTTACTCTCCCCAAGCAAACGCTTCCGAGAGAGTAAACCAATCAGTTTTGTCCAAAATTCGATCCTACCTCGGTAGTGATCAAAAACACTGGGACTTGCATGTTAGTAATGTAGCATTTTTGTTGAGAAGCGTCTTACACGATGCAATAAGTGTTGAGCCTTTCTACGCTGTCTTTGGAACTCCCATGATCCAACACGCCAAGACGTACGATCTCTTGAGAAAGTTAAATCTAGTCAAAGATTCAAGAATCGAAATTCTTTACAAAGAAGATCGTTTAGAGCTCATTCGAGCAAAAATATTTGAAAATTTAAAAATTGCACATGAAAAAAGTAAAAAGGTATATAATACCAGAAGTAGGTATGTGCAATACAAAACTGGACAGGTAGTTTTCCGCAGAAACTTTAAACAAAGTAGCAAGTAAAATTAAAAAATTAAAAAAAGTCACCTTAATTTGATTTTACAATATTAATTAACGAAAAATAAAATAATTAAAATAATTACTTTTAACAATCGTTAACAGACCTTGAATGCATTTCGAAACCCTTTTGTTTCATCATCAGCATTGCACTACTGAAGCTGTGGCTGCGGATGTTGATTGAAGCGCGAGATAAGCATCGATGAGAAAAAAAAATCAAACACATAACGAATGACAACGGTTAAATACAACAAAACATGAAATTAAAGCAAGTGTGTTGTTATATTTTAGCAAACAGACAAGACTCGATATTGCCGTTGTCTTGATTTAGAAGGTTATTGCCCTTTTGGATGTAAAAACTTTCGTATGCATCCAATTGCATCTCTTTACGCACTTGTTTAACTAGACGCACATTGTTTACACTAATATTGTGATTTTCTTTTATGACGTGTGCTGCGACCGCCGATCGCGAGGGTTGGTTTAAACGAATGCAGGCTAAATGGTCATTGAATCTTTTTTTAATGCTTCTTTTCGTTTGTCCAAAGTATTCTTTACCACAGTCATTGCATTTTACAGCATAAATACCTGATTTATCTAAATCGTTGGTTTTGTCCTTTGTCGAACCAAGGTAGTTACTCAGTTTGTTGTTGTTTTTGTAGACAATGTCATAACCATGTTCATTGAATTTTTTCTTTAATTTGTTTGTTATTTCGGGTACAAAACTCATGGATACTCTTTGATTTTTAACTTTTTCTTGTTGTGAGTATAAAGTTGTAAGGTTTGAGTTTCTCGCTTTGTGAGAATGGTAAAAGATTAACTCATCTATCATCGTTTCATTATATCCGTTGACAATAGCTACATTTTTAATGTACTCGTATTCATTTTTATAGTTTACTAATGAAAGAGGTAAATTACAAAGCCTATGTATTAGTGAATGATATGCTGCTTTTTTATGTTGGATTGGAGTGTGTGAATCTATGGTTATCGTTCTCATTGTACTACTTGGTTTATGGTAAATTCCAATTTCAATTTTTTCTCCGAAACGTTGTAGTTCTAAGTCTAGAAAGGGAAGTTTACCATTTTGTTCTTCTTCACAAGTAAATTGTATGGAACTGTTTTGTGAATTTAGTAACTCCAATATTTTTGAGATATCTTCTCTTCTAATTATCGCGAAAACATCATCGACATATCTCCACCACACTCTCGGTAATAAACTTTGATCACTTAAATTTACTTCCAAGGAGGACATAAATAACTCAGCAATTAATGGGCTTAAAGGGTTGCCCATGTTGGTACCTTTAGTGACTTTAAAAATCTCACCATCGAATTGGAAAAAACTCTGGTCCATACAAAGTTGAGCTGTTTCTTGATAAACCAGTTTTTTGTCTTCAGAGACTTCTGTTTTGTCTAAGTGTTTTTTAAACTCAATTAACGCTAAGTCAACTGGAATACTCGGAAACAATGAACAAACGTCAAAAGAGATCATTATTTCATTTGCATTTATTTTTACATTTTTAATTTTCTGCACAAAATCAAAAGAGTTTTTAACGGAATAACTTTTCAAAGGGGGTAGTTTCTTAATTTCTTGTATCAACCATTTAGCCTGTTTATAACATGGGGTATTTATATTATCGACAATCGGTCTCATTTGCTTACCACTTTTGTGTATTTTTGGTAAGGCATATAAATAAGCTAATTTTGGGTTTGACACTATCAAAGATCTACTCAATCGCGAACCGAAATTCTCACTTATACGTTTTCTTAAAACATCACTATCGCGAATCATTTTTGGTAGGGGATTTTTTGTAACTTTTTGGTATTTGCACTTTATTATTAATTCATTAACTCTTTCTTTGTAATCATTTTTATCCAAAATTACTATTTTGTTACCTTTGTCGGCTTTCACATACACAACATCTTTTTCTTTTAGTTTTTTAATAGTATCGATTTGTTTTTTAGATGTACTTGTAACTTTGTAGCAAGGCGGAAAACTATAACGCTAAATTAGGAAATAAATTCCTAAAATCAATAATTTTAAGACCGCTTGGGAATTCCCTCTACGTGGTAGGTAACCTCAATGGTGAAAAAGTAGGAACCTTTCACGGAAAAGACCTACATGTCTAATTTTGTGTTGAAATGTGACGCACTCAGATGGTGTTGCTTTCGACAAACTGTGATATTAGGTTAGTGTATTAAATGTTAGTATAGTTAGTGTATACTAAGTATATATAGTCACAGTTTGTTTATTTTTCTTATGGCTTTAATTATCTATTAATTTTTTTTTATCTGTGATATTTTTTATCTTTAGTTTAAGTATAGTTTATTTATTTACATTTATTTATCTGTGATATTTTTAACTTTAGTTTAAGTATATAGTATATTTATTTATTTACATTTATTTATCTGTGATATTTTCTTTTAGTTTATAGTACCTACCTGATTTAGTTTAAGTAGAGTTAGTTATTTACATTCAACTATCTGTGATATTTTCTTTTAGTTTATAGTACCTGATTAGTTAAGCATATTATATTTATTTATTTATCTTCATCTGTGATAATTTTTGATGAGTCAAAAATATCTGATCAGTTATTTAATAACTTTTGATTTGTGATATTTTTATTGTATCATTAAATCTAGTATAGAAATTTATTTATTCAAGTCTACTAGGATTTATTTAATATCCCACCTTTGATATCTGCTTTGACTCACTGTACTTGCATTGCTTAATTAAGGTTCTTATAAGGTACCCTAGTTTTCTAATTGGAACAAAAAAATTGTGCCCGACTAATACGTGAGACAATCTCAGGTAGTGGGCTCGGCCACACGATACCGAGATCAGAAAGAAAAGTAGAAAGGGAAATGCAAATGACCATGCTCACAGGACCTTTTTTTACGTTTTAAGTGGCCTCGCGACCGCTCAGCCACTTCAACCGAGCCTGTTACGGCGCCTGCAAGCTAGGTCTTACCTGGAGTGGCATCGGACACTCCCTCATCCTCCAACATATTGCAAGACGGTGCCGGTGGAGAGCTCATGGCCCTCAAGACCCATTATGTGTTCTGTCCCATGTCCAATCTGAAAAGAATAGAAAAATTTATGTTAATTATGTTTTTTAAAATAGAAACTTGAAAAGGGTTTGGTAGTCTGAAGCATTTTGCTCTTCAAAGTTCCATGTGCCCTTGCAAATGAAATTTTGAGAAGCAATATGCTGGCTCCCTATTCAATAAAATTACAAACAAATTATTTCCAGATGTCATTTAACAAATGATGAACATCTGGGAATATGGTTTTGGCCATTTTAATTGAATTTATTTAGATAT
Source organism: Platycheirus albimanus (assembly GCA_916050605.2). Taxonomy (NCBI): domain Eukaryota; kingdom Metazoa; phylum Arthropoda; class Insecta; order Diptera; family Syrphidae; genus Platycheirus; species Platycheirus albimanus. The sequence goes on along the minus strand of OU696696.1, from coordinate 133,373,809 downwards.
ATTTAATTAATACTTACCAGGATAATCCACCACAAACAATTTGCCAACTTTGTTTTGTTTTCTTTTGACAGTTCAATTGCAAATTTGCAATTTTTTTTATGTCATGTAGCCGGCCTGTTTATACGCATTCTTAATTCGTTTTATCTAGTTTTGTCTCTTTCGTTCAAAACAAGATCTAAGACATGCGCAAACAATTTTCGCTCAGTTTTATTTCATGAATGAAATGAACGCATACAGTGAACATTTCATTCATGATTAAAACTGAACTGTTATGTTACGTCGATACGTTGTGTTTACGATATGCTTGTAGAGGTGGGTATTTATGTTAGTGTTTTCTTTTGTTATTTGTATTAATATTATATTAAGTATAATAGTAATGTAAGTAAAAATGATTTAGGACAAAGAGAGGTATATATTAAGGATGTGTGGGTAATCAAATTAATGATAGGGATAGGAGATTATTATCTTTATAAAGAAGGAAAATTTGTTTGTCCCACTCAGATATAGAAGTAACTATTTACCTATATGCAAAGAAGATTGGGGATGACCATTTGAGATTTTTCATGGTCATTGTTGAATTGAAATACAAGAAGTGAAGTTCAAACAAACCGCCAGCAAAAAGAAAATTCAAATTTGAAATTCGAAGTGAATAAACCTATTTAAAGTTAACTTGCGCGTTTAGTGGGAACTAACATAATTATTTGTGCTTTTAAGTACTTAAAAAAAGGTAGAAAACCTAAAAATAGAAAAAAAAAGAAGTTCCAATATATATATGTATATATATATATGGTTTTTTTTAGTGGTTGTTTCTCCGGAAAAACTGATTGTCAAGTAGAACATACATATGCAAATTAAAATAATCAAGCAGAGGTACAATTATTTGCTTAAAAATGTCATGGTATACTGAGAGGTACTTTTCATCGCAGGTTCAGGATCTATTTTGATCAGACTTCCAGAAGCTGCTGGGGACCTGGGCCTCTGCCATTTTTTTTTCTTTGTGCAGTGTGAAGACTTCGCCTTCTAGAAGTTTTTTCTTGTACAAACTTAACAAGAGAAAAATCTTCAAGTGCATTGAAATTGGGACCAATAGAGGGTTATATATCTATTTATTGATGATATAAATATATTAATCCCTAATAAGGATCCATCAAATGTTTGGTGCAAAAAGAGGAGCTTCGCTGAGCAAGGAAGGAAAATTGAAAATAAAAGGAAAAGTTTGAAGAAAGACAGAAAAAAATAGAAAGTGTAAAAAAATTTTTGGTTCTCCACATTCTAAAAGAAATTTAGTTTTTCTTCGATCAGTAGTTTTTTTGGCAATCTAAAGAAGGAAAAAAAAAGGAAAGATTAAGGTGAATTTAAATTTGAATAAAATCAATTTTTAATAAGTGTAGTGGAGAGATCACAAACAAGTTCTTCAACGTGCTGCCGGCAGGACAACGAGGGACTTCGCACAAATAACCACTGTAAGTGATTTCATTGCTTTAAAAACATTTTTTTTTTGTTCATTCGAACCAAAAAGGGTTCTTAGATTTTTGTTTGAAGTTAAATACATTCTTTTTCCACTCCTTTTTTAATTTTTTTTTATTTAACTTTTAATTAATATTAGAGTAAGAGTAGAGAGTAAGAGGAGAAACCAATTTTTTTTATGAATTTGAAGAATAAAATTATAAAGTGATTGGAACATATTGTGTTATGGATTTCTAAATTTTGTTTAGCTAAAGGTGTGTGGAGGCGGACAAGGCCGTCCTAATGCAAGACTTCCGGTAGTCTGACATGACTAACTGACTGTACGCTACAAACAGTTTGCGACTGGTCGGTCATTTTGGGGGTTATTTCCGAGCATCGGCCATGGAAATAACGCTCGGAAGTATCTTTCAGATACTTGGGTGGGTTGGCCAGGCCTTCGTCAATACCATCAGACGAGCGCTTGGAATTCGGTAGTACGGTATCTGAGGGAAATAGAAAAGTGAAGTGCTTTAGTTTTAGGGTTTAGAATAAGGTAGATTTAAGTGATTATATAAGTTTAAATTCGTACTAACGAATTTAACTTTGGTGGAGGTGATTTTATTTCATTTTTATTATCTTTGGTGATGGGTTTCATTTTATTATGATTTTTGGTGATGGGAAATTTCATTCTTTTTATTATTTTGAATTTTAGGTAGGTTTAGTTAGGTTAGTTTGATTTTGAAAAGCACTATACTTACATGTTCCTTCAGGTAGCGTCAAAGTCCTTCGATTTGTGGTAACGTTTCAAACCTTTTAGAGTAGAGTCATTCCTTTTCCAAACTCCTCTCCTTTCCTTTAACTTTCTTCTTTTCTGGCACGATAATTTTGATTGTCGAGCAGGAGGGATAAGTGGAAGCGGCAAAGAACCACCCCATTTCCGTCGAGCATAGACGTGCAACGACAAGCATGCCGCCGCCCTTCTACTTTCCCAAAGTAAGTCCTCCGTGGAACCCTGACTCGCAACAAATGCAATATTTTAAGATATGTTTCTTTTAAATAAACAAAATCGCATAAAAACGATCTGCACCTATTCCAAGCAGTTATATAATTACTATCGTCATCAACAGAGCAAGTACGTGCAACCCAGTCGTGCATTTTATTTACTTGCTCTATATCTATAGCAACGGTTCTCAACCTTTGGGAGTGTGCGGACCCCTAGCAACGAATTTATCAGTCGGCGGACCCCTCTCAAGAAACAAATTTAATGTATTATTGTGTACTAGCAAAAAGTACCCGGCGTTGCCCGGGCACCCGAGGAAAATCTTTTCATACAATATCTTTTAAATGAAATTAAAAACCAAGACATAATTTTTGTAAGAAAAAGGGTTTTTTATTTTTATTTTGCCAAATTATGTTCGTTGAGTAAATAAAACAAACAGAGATGCTATTGTTTTTTAATATCGGGTACCTTCAAATCTTATGCTGTAATTTCGTTGGGGTAAATGATGTAATTTCCTAGCAGATTTCCGAATAAGATTCGAAATTACATCATTTCCTATACAAAAACACATTTCGAAATTTTCTCATTTCCACCAAATTTGGATGAAATTGGGTTACAACCGAAATCGAACATCCCTAATTTCAAAATGATTGTGTTCTCGACTTTCAGCTGTTCTTAATATCTTAGTGAAGAGAAATTCAGAAACTCAAATTGCGCTGGAATCAGAATATCCTGGAGTGCAAATTTTGAACCTCAAAGTTTGCAGACAAAATTAACGCATGGTAACACCCACTTGCACCAAAGTTGATATAATATTTCCGAAATATCCAAGATGGTTGAGCTTATGAAATAGGCCAGAACAGAAGAGTTAAAATTTTACAATGTCTTCGGTATGGCCCAAGCTGTTAATTACTTGACGCAGATGATATTTTGGACAAAGGTTATCGATTCCGTTTCTTTATTCGGATTTGGACACCATGGTTGAACCAGGGGTTGCAGGTATTTAAAATTTACATATCGCACTAATGAGTACATTCATTGTAAACAAAACTAAACAAAAGGCAACTGCAGAAGTAAACAAACCAAAACAACAATTTGGAAATAAATCCAAGGCAACGGCAGAAGTAAGCAAAACTAAGCAAAAGGCAACTGCAGAAGTAAACAAAACAACAATTTGGAAATAAATCCAAGGCAAAGGCAGTGAATTCACTGACCACTGGCAGGCAGTGACGTCAAAATCGCGTCACAATGCCGTCAGTGAAGTCATCCGTAGTGTGATAGCCAGTTTTGGGACGCCAGTGAAGGTGTCAGTTCACTGACGTGTTCACTGACCAACCCAAATCGCGTCAGTGACTGACTCGAAAAATTACTAGTGTGATAAGTAGTCACTGGCGCATAGGACCACTGACACACTTTTATAACAAGAGCGTCAGTGTACTGACCCTGTCCCATCACTGGCAGCACACGAAATTTCTCGATGTGCCAGTGAAGAAACCCCGTCAGTGAACTGACCTGTTTTTTGATATTTTGTTTGAAAAATTTCAAGTACCGTATTTTTTGGGAAGTTTTGAAAAAAACTTTTTACCAACTTTTTTTGATTTTTTAGAACTGGCATTTTCTAGATCACGAATATGCATTTTTGAAGTCGCTAGGTCACTTAGTTTAGCCGCAAGTCGAGTTTAAAGATGTCAACTTTGATGCCTCTAGCACGTCTAGTTTAGCCGCAAATCGTGTTTAAAGATAAAAGTCGATTTTTCATATAATGCGATACATCAATGGAAAGGTGGCATTTCCTAGATCACGAATATGCATTTTTGAAGTCGCTAAGTCACTTAGTTTAGCCGCAAGTCGAGTTTAAAGATGTCAACTTTGATGCCTCTAGCACGTCTAGTTTAGCCGCAAATCGTGTTTAAAGATAAAAGTCGATTTTTCATATAATGCGATACATCAATGGAAAGGTGGCATTTCCTAGATCACGAATATGCATTTTTGCCGATACAGATAGTGTCGATAGACTGACAGATAGACAGACAGACAGACCGAATTGTCGGACCCACTTTTTTCGGCTTCTCTATCATCGTTATGTTATGTTTGATGTTATTTTTTTTTTATTTTTTATTTATATGCATAACTTGGCTTATATGTAGTACCTATAATCGCAAGTAAAAATATAACAATTAAACATTAGCGGGTGGCAATGGTACAGTGGATGTAGTGCTTGGTTGCTCAACCCGAGAGCTTGGAGTTCAAACCCAGCCTGGGCAGCAATTTTTATTTATTTCCCAAGTTTCAACTGGATGCCACCCGTGGAATTTCCATGAGATAATTATCACCTAAAATCTCAAACCACTGTACCACCTTTCTTTCCTATCTTTCTATTCCTTCTCTTTCCTCGCTCGCACATGTTAATTCATTATAAGGGTATTAATAACCCTTTGAGTGCGAGTGCATTATAAAAAAAAAAAAAAAAAAAACATGACATAACGATGATAGAGAGAAGTGGAATTTTAAAAGTCAACGGCTAGAAGAACAAAAGTGACTTCAGGGCTCCACAAACAAAGCTATTATTAGAAAAAACCCTAAAAAACAACCCACAAGAACCTTGTAAATATCGTCAAGTACTTCTGGAATATTAACCCAAATAGTTGGTTGAGCTATTTGGAATAGCAGTCGCAGCGAAATCCTTCCTTCTCTCTACGCCTCAACCACTTTTTTTGCCAAACACTGCGCCGTCGACAAGTTCTCTTGTCCTCATCATCATCGCTGAGGCTGTCCACCACACACACTGCCAAATAAGATATCGTGGTAACTTCAACTATATTTCCAAAAATTCTTTTTGTGACATTATTTTTTTATAAATAATTTTTTGTAAGCAAACAAACCAAAAACCAGCAGCTAGAGTTTTCCACCTGAAACAAATCAATAATAAAAAAAAAAAAACAAGGAACTGGCAGCCACTGGCTGTCGGTAGTCAGTCAGTGTGATAGCAAAACTGCTCACTGACCCGATTTCGAGTAAATTTCACTGACGCCACATGCCAGTGTCGTGTGCCAGTGAAGAATGTGTCAGTGTAGTGTGATAGTCAGTTTTTCAGGCGTCAGTTCACTGACCGACTCGGACAAAATATCACTGACTAGCATGAGGTGTCAGTGAGTTTTGGGACACACTGGCACAGGCCTGCCAGTAGGTGTGATAACCTTTTTTTCTCGACTGACCACTGACGAGCAATTTCTTCACTGGCGTAAAATTCACGTCAGTTTTCGTGACGTCACTGCCTGCCAGTGGTCAGTGAAATCACTGTCAGTGTGATATGGCCTTAAGCAAAACTAAACAAAAGGCAACTGCAGAAGTAAACAAACCAAAACAACAATTTGGAAATAAATCCAAGGCAACGGCAGAAGTAAGCAAAACTAAACAAAAGTCAAGTGCAGAAGTAAACAAAACAACAATTTTTAAATAAATCCAAGGCAAAGGCAGAAGTAAGCAAAACTAAACAAAAGGCAACTGCAGAAGTAAACAAACTAAAACAACAATTTGGAAATAAATCCAAGGCAACGGCAGAACTAAGCAAAACTAAACAAAAGTCAACTGCAGAAGTAAACAAAACAACAATTTGGAAATAAATCCAAGGCAAAGGCAGAAGTAAGCAAAACTAAACAAAAGGCAACTGCAGAAGTAAACAAACCAAAACACCAATTTGGAAATAAATCCAAGGCAACGGCAAAAGTAAACAAAAACACTATTTTAGCGAATTTCTTTTTCGTATTTGTTCTTCGATACAGCGGCTGCGTTTAGGGCAGGAATACAATATAGCGATGCCCACAGCCAGCTACTGGCACGAAAATTGCAACCCACGCATATTTTCCATTCACACACACAAACTTTATAAACATGCCGGCTAACTGGCAGTAAAAGAAAAGAAAGTCTGGTAATTCAAAACGGGTGTGACATAAGTTCCACTGACCTTATTAATATGTCTGCTTTGAATAGGCACAATTTCCATGGACATTTTGAACAATTAGGCAATAGTCATAAGGTCCATGAACATTATGTCTATTTTAAAGTGGACATAATGTCTATATTGAAATTTTGAACATCAAGTCTAGTTTTATTTATGGAAATTATTTATATGTATCAAATGCTTTTGTTTAGGTCTATTTTGTATAATGGGCCTCTGATTCCGATGGCATTTTTCTTCTTAACTTGACGCTACCGATTGAATGGGTCAACTAAAGAAATTTGACTACGGACAAACAATTACTCAAAACAGAAATTCGTCTTTTTTATGCATTTGTGATTTTTGTTTGGCGTTTCCATTACCTTGACATTATGTCTACTTCAAAATTTACTAATTAAACATGTCTAAATTTTCGATTTCGCCATAAGGTCAATGGACATTATGTCTATTTCGTTCATGGACCTTATGACTATTTCCAAAAAGATTTGAAGGTTCCCGAAATGGCCAACGATATCATCTCTGTTTGCTTTTTGATGTGAAACATCTATTGGCGCACCTAGGCAGTAAAATCGATCGTAATTGTAACAAAAAAGTGTCACGACCATAAAATTTTTCAAAGTGGAAAATGTTGGGTGGTTTGCGGTTGTAGGTTGGGTTGTCGCTGGTGATGCTGGGGCGGTAGTGGTGGAGGGGGTAGGGTGGTAGTGGAGTAGGGTTATGGGGAGTGGGGGGGGGGGGTTGGTGAACATTTTTGGATGGTCGGTTGGTGGTTGTAGGATGTAGGTGGGCTGGATGGTTGGTGAGGGTTGTAGAAAGAATTTTAAACAATGGTAGGTAGTTGGTTGGAGGGAAAAATTGACTAAAATGGTTGGTGGTAGGTGGAGTGGGTGGTACTGGTGGGTGGTTGATGTGGGGATGGGGTGTGGGGAAGTTGGTGAAGAAAAAAATGACTAAACAGGTGTGGGATTTGTTTTGGGGAAGGGGGGGGGGGGTGGTAACATTCTTGGTGGTTGGTTAGTGGTTATAGGTGGGGTGGGTCGTTACTGTTAGGAGGATTTGGTTTGTGGTTGGTTGGCGGTTGTAGGTGGATTGGGTAGTTACGGGTGGGTGATTTGGTGTGGGGGGATGAGGAAAAGATTGTCAAATATAGTGAGTGGTTAGTTGGGAGTTGAGGGTTGATGGCGAGGGGGTTTGGGGGAATTACATTTTCCATTCTTTTTACTAATCAGAAAAAAAAATTTGTCGGTGCAGTTTTCAAAAATGCTTGAGGGTTAGTTGGGGGCCTTGTGCGGGATTGGATATGGGACTCTTAATATCAGCCCGGACTTTTTTTGATGTGATACATCTATTGGCGCATCCTAGGCAGTAAAATAGATTGTAATTGTGACGAAACGTAATTGAAGAAAAAAATTACGAAAATGGTGGGTGGGTGGTTGGCTGTTTCTAGGTGGGGTCGGGAGGAACTGAGTGTTGTTGGGTAGGGGCTTGGACGAATTACGTTTTTCATTCTTTTCACCAATCAGAAAAAATTGTTAAAAATGGCGGTTGGTTGGTTGGTGGTTGAAGGTTGTGTTGGTGGTGAAGTGGATTTTGAGGAGGATGTTTGGGGGTAGGTGAGAGAAAATTTATAAACATGGTGGGTAGATGGCGTTTGGGGTTGGGGGTTGGTAGGGGGGAAAACTTGACAAAAATGGTAGGTGGTAGGTTGTAGGTGGGGTGGGTGGTTGCTGCTTGGGGGTTTTGGTGTGGGGGGTGAGGAAAAAATTGTCAAAAATGGCGGATGCTTGATTGGTGGTTGTAAATGGGCTGGGTAAATGGTGGTGGTAGGGAGACTTGCTCTGGGGAGGGAATCGACAAAAATGGAAGGTGGTAGGTTGGTGGTTGCAGGTCGATTGGGTGGTTACTGGTGGTAGGTATTAGCTGATGAAAAACTTATACAAAATGGTGGATGGTTGGTTGCTAGTTGAAGGTGGGCTGGAAGTATGGCGGTGATGGCGGTATCTGATGGGTGGGTTGAGGAAAATTTTGTTCCTATGTGTTTAAAAATGAATATAATCTGTAATAATTGATATTTTAATAAAATGATAACAGAAATTTATTTATTTAATTAACGAAACCCTAAATTATTAAAAATTATTTCACTCCATATTTGTTAATGGTTTTTTAAAATTAGGAATTTTAATGTAAATTTGAATGTTTCACATCTGCCGGGCGTCCCGTGACGGCTAATTTTTTTTATTCAACGCACATAATTTGTTTTTAACCTATCGGCGACAATAGCTTTGAAAGTACAAATTGCGCAACTGTGAAAGCTTGCATAGCAAACTCGATTTTCCTTGCTAACCTAACATGTGCGAATAAAAAAGATGACAGTTAAATGTAAAATCCTACCAACTCTTATAGCAGCCGGATGAAAAGTTGGGAACCACCCAACTTTGTTTCAGTTTTTCATGAGCTTACACTTGCAAGTTCATTTTTACTTTTGCCATCCACTGGCGCTTGTTGTAAGTTTTCCAAAAGGTTCATTTCAAAACTCTCAACAAACTATTTATTTCTAACATATGCCAAACACGCACCTTCAGCTGAAATGCAAGGAATAATGGCGGGCTTACACATGCATAAATTTACCGGCGAGCGCCTGTAACCGTCAGAGTACAAAATTTTCGCGTTTGTAAAAGCTTACACACGAAACTTAATTTTCCTTACAAACTTTCCATGTGTGCATGAAAAAATGCATACTTCTTAAATACATGCGAAACGTAAGCAACTGCTGTTACCGGTGCATGAAAAGTTGATGAGCAACAGACTCTTATTATACTTTCATGCATGTTCCCAACCAACGCGTAAGTGTATGTTTACACATGCTTTTTGCTTTTTGCTTTCATAAATTATTCATTCATGTCAAATCACAGAAAAGGAACACGGCAGAAGTAAGCAAAACTAAACAAAAGGCAACTGCAGAAGTAAACAAAACAACAATTTGGAAATAAATCCAAGGCAAAGGCAGAAGTAAACAAAACTAAACAAAAGGCAACTGCAGAAGTAAACAAACCAAAACAACAGTTTGGAAATAAATCCAAGGCAACGGCAGAAGTAAGCAAAACTAAACAAAAGGCAACTGCAGAAGTAAACAAAACAACAATTTGGAAATAAATCCAAGGCAAAGGCAGAAGTAAACAAAACTAAACAAAAGGCAACTGCAGAAGTAAACAAACCAAAACAACAGTTTGGAAATAAATCCAAGGCAACGGCAGAAGTAAGCAAAACTAAGCAAAAGGCAACTGCAGAAGTAAACAAAACAACAATTTGGAAATAAATCCAAGGTAAAGGCAGAAGTAAACAAAACTAAACAAAAGGCAACTGCAGAAGTAAACAAACCAAAACAACAATTTGGAAATAAATCCAAGGCAACGGCAGAAGTAAACAAAAACACACTAAACAAACAGGGAATAAGAAAAAAAGGAAAAGGAGAAACGTCAAAAATATTTGAAAAATATAAACAACAATTTGGAAATAAATCCAAGGCAACGGCAGAAGTAAACAAAAACACACTAAACAAACAGGGAATAAGAAAAAAAGGAAAAGGAGAAACGTCAAAAATATTTGAGAAATATAAAATTTCTCATGATAAATTTAAGAGGTAAGTTCAAATATTATTAGATTAAACCTATTTAAAATAATTTATTTTTTAATTTAAATAGCCTATAACCTGGCCAGGGAATGGGGCAAGATTTTAGAATCCACTGTATTGCGAGGTAAGTGGTGTGTCGTCAGTTTATCTGCCATATACGGACAAACTGACACACAAACAAAATTACTCTTTTATATATAGTAGAGATAATCTTTAAATTAACTCCGTTACACCCAAAAAGTTGAAAACATGTCGTTTTTATAAGAATATCTCTTATTAAAATGTTATTGAAAGTACAAAAGTAAGCAGTTAGTAAAATAATCAATGTGATGGCTGGTGTTGTTTTTTAGCTACCAAGTTATTTATATTTGCATCAAAGGAACATGACTGAATTCTTAAATCAGGTTCTACATCTAATTTATTTCTATATTTATTTTTCGTATAAACAAGAGTTGAAAAAGCTTTTTCACATAAATATGACGTAGAAAACGGAATTAACACTTTAATAGCTTTTTCAGATATTAAAGGATATTGATTTCTAGCACTTAACCAAAATTCAAAAAGACTGATGTTTTTAAATACAAGTTGTAGAGCTGAATCACAAGAAATATCAATAAGCTGGTTTTCTTCTAAAGCTGATAAACTGTTTATTTCACTCAAGTCAACTGAAAATGGATTTCTAATCCATAATTTGCTGTTATCATTAATTGGAAAGTATTCTCGAAAACTTTTTTTTAGGCCCGAGAAAATTTTGAGAAAACTTTGAAAAATTGATTTGGGTAAAATATCGTTGGCAGTTGTTAAAAATTTATTTAGGGTTGAAAATGATGAATAATCCTTTTTTTCAAATCGTCTTTGCCACATATCATTTTTTTTTAATATCGATTCGATTTTCTCTTCAAATTGGAATACAGTTACTGTCATTTGTGAGTTTTGTAAATCCATGTTTAACTCATTTAAATAGCCAAAAACGTCACAACTTGTGCGCACCATGTAAAATCATTAAAACGGTCGCGCAACTCAAATGACAAATTACTTTTTTTGAGGAAAAACATTCGTATTTCTTCGCGAAGCTCGAAAACCGTTTAAGAATTTTTCCTCGGGATAGCCAACGAACCTCAGTATGGAGTAGTAGCTGACTGTGGATGCTGCCCATATCAGTACATATTTTATTAAAGATGCAGTGGTTTAGCGGCCTTGATTTTATAAAATTGATTATTTTCACAACTTCATCGAGAACTGTTTTTAATTCTGCTGGTATTCGTTTTGCCACCAATGCCTCTCGATGTATGCAACAGTGTTGCCAAGTAGCTTCGGGTGAAACATTTTTAACAAAAGCGCGTAGACCACTCTTACATTCCTACACATTTGTTCCAATTTATTCCATTTGATGTTATAAATTCATTCAAAAGATTAAAAATGGCTTCTCCGGTCGTATGGTCAGGAAGAGGCAGACAGAACAAGAAATCATCATGAATAGAGTCTCCAAATTCGTACCGCACATACGACATCAGATTGGCATTGTTTGATATATCAGTGCTTTCATCCAATTGAAGAGCAAAATAGGAACTCAACTTTATTTTTTCTATAAGCTGTGTCTTGAAATCGCAGGACATATCAATAATTCTTCTCTTCACGTTATCATTCGAAAGAGAAACTAACTCTAAATTTCGTGACTCTTTCTCACCTAGCACAGTTGCCACCAATACTTTTGCTGCCGGTAAAATTAAATCCTCACCGACAGTATGAGCCTTTCCAGCTTTGCCTATCAACAAAAAAATTAACATGGATATAATACAAATGCAAAATTTTATGTTGATTTCAAAACAACCAGAAATTTGAGTGTAGTTAACTGCAGTTGATTTTTTTTCATTGGAATTCATTAAGTTAATCCTTTTTGAATCTCTATTTAGGAACAATTTGCACAAACTTTGAAACAGATTTTTATACATACATATATCAAGTTTGACAGTTTAGTTACTTCTTTAATGAATGTTTTGGTCAGAAGATAGGTACATACATATATGCACACCTACATTTACAAAAGAAAATATGTAGTGTAATGTAGCTACTTTTTAATTTGAAAAATAACCAAAAAGAATCGAATTTAGTAGCCACTGAGGTCGACAACAGGTGTGTGAAAGGAACTCGACATTAGATTTCTCAAACTTACCTATCATCAGGGCCACTTTGTAGGATGCAAGTACAGCATTTTCATTGGTATTTCCTGTAGCAACTTTCCGTAGGGATTTCTTATTCCTCTCTAACTCCTGTAGTTTTATGTTGAAAAATTCGCTAGGCTTATTTCTATATTCCTTGTGCTTTGTTTCAAAATGTCGCTTTAATTTGGCAGGCTTCATAGATTCGTTACTTAAAACATCGCAGCACAAAACACACTGTGGCTTATCTTCGCCATTTAATTCTAAACACCCGAATCCAAACGAAAGTTATTCAGGAGAATACTTTCGTTGTTTTTCATTTTTAATGTCATCACTAAATTTTGAAGTTGATGTTCCCGGATTGGAGTGAACGTCTTCACTAATTTTCCTTTTTAACTAGCGATCCATTTATTAAAAAAGTAATGCAAAAACTTAATATTTTAAAATTTAAAAAAACAATCACTAAATGCGATCGCGACACAACAAATTTGATTCTGAGTTTTTCCATTAAAAAAAAAGAACATACGAATAACAATTAAAACGTCGGTCGCCTACTGCAAACTTTGGATTCGAATTCAAATGCAGATACAATTTTCAAGAAAAGCAAGCATTACAACAAAACTTTTTCGTAATTACAGCCTCCTACAAACAAAAAATAAGAAAATGCGTACTTGTACCGTATCTTCTTTATTTTTAAAATATTTTTTAGTAAGTGGAAGTGAAACTGCTTGTGCCTGTCCCGACGTGTTATGCCCATAACGTTATAATGGCAATCGTTCTGTGCAAAAAGTGAGGTGAAAAGTAAAAACAACGCCTAGCCGCCACCTATACCTATAACAACAACACAACGGAATTAGCATTAAACGTCTAGAAAAGTACTTCGGTGCACTTTTGAAAGAAAACCTAGCCTTACGGGATGGCACAAGTGATCATTTAGTCAATTTGTTCGTGTTTTTGTGAAGAAGTAGGTTCGGTTATTTTTGAATACCTTGGCAACAAAAAGCCATAGAGCCATACGGTTTTCAGTGTTGGAATCAAAATTTATGAGAGCATTGAATTCTGAGAACAAAAATAATACTTAATTACGTAAAATTTTGAAAAAAATAGTTTTCAAATTATTTTTTTTTTTTTTTTTTCAAAATTTTGAGTTTGAAAATAAATATTTTGAAAACGGTTCAATAGAATAACTTTATTTAAAATTACAATAAATAAGTCAGTTCTTGGCTTTACATAAAGGTACAGCATGGCTTTGTAGGAGTTACCTTTATTTTTTAATAATTTTTTTTCAAATAAATGTCATGTTTTTAGAAAACTACCCCTCCCGGCTAAACGGAGGGGAATAGATCCCCCCCCAATACGATTTTTTTCTTGTCTCAACCCATCCTACACGCTCTAGCTTTTTGGCACAACGCTCGTGAATCACCCTGTATATAAAATGTCTTGAAGATAACTGCATTTGAGTTTTTGGCTACAAATGATAATAACGGAAATTTGTTTTCACAATTTTATTAATTTGGCCATAAGCGGACATTTATATTATTTATAGCACCCAAAAGATGACATCTAAATTTAATATACTAATAGTTTCGTAACGTAAACTTCTGTATATCGGGCTTTCCAGTTTTAGCCAAACTGTTTTGGTTTTTCCCAATTTTTCCAAACAGGAGTTCTTCATATTGCTCGAAAACTTTGTTTTCATCGTACTATTGCACCCTCAGAGCAAGTACGTGCAACCCAGACGTGCATTTTATTTATTTTCAAAGGCTGTTATTTTTTTTTTTGCAAATTATTTACTTTTTCATCCATTAATTTACTTAGGTTTTTTTCAGTACCTACACTAAATAAGGTTAGCTAAGTCCGCAAGTGACATTTCAGCTGAATTTTCACTGGACGATTTGGCAACTCGCTACTCATTTTGCTAAATAAATTAAAACAGTTTGTAAGAAAATTGAAAAGTAAATTATATATATATTTGTTTATTAACAATCTAACAGACTTTGGTTACCACGTAAGCATTATTTATTATGTGTTTAATACGATTAAAGCACAAAAACTAGGGAGCAAAAGGAGAGCACGTGCTATCTACTCGCAGTTTGACATGAAATGTCTTGTGTTGCACTTTGTCTAGGTTGTGGTTTGAATGTAGTGTTTCGTTCAAATGCTGAGTCTTGTGGGTCATTCTTGACTTTAATGTTTTGTCTAGATGTGTTGTTAATGTCTTGTCGAGAGTCTGGATTGTAAAAACTGTCTTGTTAAAAAGTTGTGTCTTGTCCGAAGTCTCGTTTAAATGTGTTGTGATCGTGGCTTACCATGGAGAATTCCAAAGTATTGAGCTTGAAATGTACCATTTTTGTCGACAAGCTTAAAGACGTCCCGTCGGTTAAACCTTCCGACGGAATTCGAAGCGTTTGACCCTGCCTTACAGTAAGCAGTTTGTTGCATTCGTTCTTAAAAATCGTCTGTTGCCTGAGGAAAAAGATAACGAAGGTCCTTGGGATATTTCACCTCTTTCATTTCTAGCCACAGAAAGACGTACGTTTCTCTCTTCTTGTTGTTTAAGTAGCCGGTCACGTTATCATAGAAGCTCGAACGTTTCTTGTAGTAAATTTTCGTGTTCGTCGGTAAATGTTTCTATTGGGTCCGTTTACGTTCTGTCTTCATGGTAAGCAGAGGCTAGCAGACTTCAGAAAAGTTTTTGTATTTTTCCCTCCCTCCCTGCATTTCCGCTCGTTTTGAAAAAAAAAAAAAAATTCATACCTATACAAAAAAATTAAATAAAAAAAACTTCGCTTGAGCGACGAGAAAAAAAAGTTTATCAAAGTAAAACAAAATTCAGGATCCTTTGAAAATGTTATAGTAAAGACATTTTTTTGAAATAAAGGTTCAAAAACAAAGAAAACAGTGTAAAAAATGTGTTTGCTTTAGTTTATCCATCTCCCACAACCACATCGTACTACCGGGCATATAGCCTGATAGAAGGCTGGCTATGAGATCAAGGAATTTCCACACGAACAAAGTTTTCAGCACCGAACTTTTATTTCACAAAAAGTCCGATTAAGCCTGACTCTATGGGCAGCAGAAGTCTAAAGTCGTTATTATACATGCTGGAGTAGGTACCGCACAAGATCCTCTGTCTAAAAACCTGAAAATTTGATAGCCATTCAAGATCTGTGACCCTACCAAAATTACGTCAATTAATTAGTGGAGAAAGACAGGATAGACAAAAAATGAAAAAAAAAGAACTCCCGGGAGGTAAAAACAAGTTCAAAGCGACGATCACCTAAAAGAAAATCATCTCTTTAAAGTTATTTTAGGTTAATTTTAAGGTATCGTTGAGATGATTTGTACGGTGCCATGAACTAAGGCCATACGAATTGAGGCCATAATGGCGTAAATTCACATTCAAATGTGTACCAGCACCATATTCAAGATATGGCTTTAATTCACTTTTAAATGAGAACTATAGCCATAAGTCCAATGTGAACTAATAACATAAAATGTTTTGATCTCTGGGGTAGGTACAGTTTGTACAAGAAAACACCGGACCGGACGTAAGGTGTTTGAGGATTTAGACGAGGAGGCAGACGAGGGGGCGGTCCGCTCCTCGTCAGCCTCCTCGTCTACCTCCTCGTCCATCTCCTCATCCACCTAACGTCCATTTTTCCAAATAAACTAACGCCATACGGCTTAAGTTCTTCTTTTAAGTTGAATTGAGGCCATATCCTGATTATGGCACTAATTCGTACTTAGATGTGAATTTACGCCATTATGGCTTAAATTCGTATGACCTTAGTTCATGGCACCGATTTGTACTCCTAGCTTAAGCCGTAATTGTAGCAGAAACTCAGTTATTATTTTTGGGATTAGATTCATAATAAAAATTCTCTCTTAAATTACCTAGTACCTACCAAATACCCATCCAGAGAAGCAAACGAAAAAACTGACTTACAGACAGACGAAGACAACTTTCAAATCACTTTTCCTAACTTTGCGATCATCGTTACGTAATTTTTGATTATTTTCTCATATATTTAGTTTCGTTGCACGAATCAGAAGCTTACCTCATACTCATAGTAGCTTGGAAGGCTAGTTAAGGCTTAGTTTATATAAACTCATTATTTAACATAGCACAGTATTCCATTGAACCAAAAATAAGTGACTAGCGGTTTTCATTATATCTTTCCGTTCCCAGGAAATTTTCCTGGCTTAAGGGACCAGTTATAGCTACCTTTGAAACACAAATAAGTAGTGATACGTTTTATATTTTCACTGACAAGTCGTTTATAGCAATCATTAAAATAGTCATCATTGAAGACAATTTAGAACACACAAGAAGCTACATATTTAGGTTAGAGTTGAACATTGAAAGTAAAACTGATGTATGAGAACAGAGTGAGAATCGAAAATACAAAGTGAAACGATTGTGTTCCATATACCAGGAACGATAATCAGCTGTTCTTTGAAATCGATTTCTGTCGGTTAAAAAGTGAAATTGGATTTTAATATAATAATATATATATGTATATACTAAGCTTTTTTTGCATTCAAAAATTTCTAAAATTCATTATCTTTTTGATACCAATAAAACACAGTAATGTTTGTTAAATCGTCTTTAAATAACAAATACAAATTTTCACGGATGCATTACAATGATAGCTTATGTTAGGCAGTTATCTGCCCCTTAAGCGTAACAGACATGAAATTCATTTTAATATAATAGTAGTTTTTAAAATGAATATATTGAGTAAAAAGATTTTCTTCGTGATGTTAAGACTTTTCCAGATTTTTTAATTCATTCAATCTAATATTTTTGTTCTAAAATATTGTAATCTATTTTTTTGAGTAAAATTTTTCTTACATGAACAAAAAATATTTAATGACGCACAACTTTTCCATCAGAAAATAAGACTTTTTTTTAGAACATTCAAACTTATTGCTATATGTATTTACTTATTTTATGCGTGTAATTAGATCTGAATCTGTTTTATTGTGGAGTTTAGTCAATAAAACTCAAAACTCTAAATAATACAGGGATAAATAAAGTGATCCCCTTATGTGCTTGAATATTTCCTGATGATGACAGAATCCTGTTGAACTGTTCAGCATTTCCGCATTCACCTGTCAAAAAGAAAACAAATGTCTTAGTGAAGCAATTATATGGTTTAAATAGTTTAACAGCTAACTAGTTTTGTAAATTGTCCCAACAACCAATTGCTGTAAAAAAAAAGTATAATAGTGACAGTTTCTTCTGCCATGTTTATGATAAGATAACCTTTTAAGCATAGGTATGTACTGCACAAGTGCACACGGTACTTGTATACAAATTTTTAGAAAGTTTTCAAACCCAACAAAATGTCTTACGTAAGCGGAACACCCATGCCAATTGCACATCAGGCACCATCTTCAATAAATCGACAAAATTACTTGGGTTTGCGGACGACATTGACGTGATAGGAAGAACAAAGCGAGCAGTAACCGCTGCCTTCAGTATCATGGAGCTAGCAGCAAGCAGAACGGGACATAAACTAGAACAAGACGAAGTACACTGCCGGACAACCGATTAGCGCCCCCTATGCTCCTTGTTTTTGGAGCTTAATATCAGCTTATCTACTAAACCTCTTGAAACGAATTTTTTACCAATGAAAGTTAATTAAATTATTCGTGTAAGGAAATGAAAGTTATGGTGTTAACTCAATGAATAACATTTTAACAGAATTTTACAAAATTGAATATGAAAAATCCATTTTTGTTTTGTGACATTTGATTAGCGCCCCACCCTTTGAAAATGCCGAATAACGTAAGAAAATAGGTAGAAACTACCCTCCGATAATTTTTTATTTTTATTCTGTACATAAATAGCTATCTTAGTTACAAATGAATAAATAATGTGTTGTGCCACCACTATGAACTATGACCTCGTACATCCTGTTGAGTAAAGAGTCATCTAATTTCTTTATATAATTAAGTAAAATAGTCTCCCATGCACTTTATATTCCTTCAATAAGATCCGATTCAGTTGGGTATTGCATACCAGACTGCGTGCTAACCATCTTCTGTGATGACAGCAGCGGCCAAGGGAATTATTTTGAGGCAAAATTAAGTAAAAAAAAAACCGTTATAAAAGCAAGCGTGCGGACTGTGCGAAGAATGATTTCTAATGCTGGATATTTAAAACGCCAAAAAATAAAACAAAAACATTTTCTTAACCAACTTCGAAAGATGCACTGCCTCGATTTCTCGACCTTTCTAGCTTAGAGATGTGGAACGAGGCATTGCATCTTTTGAAGTTGGTTAAGAAGTGGTTTTTGTTTTAATGTCGCAAAAAAAAGTGGATTTTTCATTTTCAATTCTTTGAAATTCTGTTAAAATGTTATTCATTGAGTTACCACTATAACTTTTATTTCTTTTCAAGTATAATTTTACAAACTTTCATTGGTAAAAATTCGTTTCAAAAGGTTTAGTAGATCAGCTGATATTAAGCTCCTCGCGGGTGGCAATGGTACAGTGGATGAAGTGCTTGGTTGCTAACCGAAGAGTTGTGGGTTCGAGCCCCAGCCTGGTCAGCAACTTTTCAATATTCCCCCAGCTTCAACTGGACTGGATTTTCATGAGATAAATATCACCTATTTCTCAATCCATTGTACCAACAAAAAAAATCTCTCCTATCTTTCTATTCCTTCTAACTATTGCCGTGCAGTTTGCATTCAAAAGACCTTGGGTCTTACAGGCATATAGTTAAAAAAAAAAAAAAAAAAACGGGCCTCAAATTAATAAATTAAATGATAAATATGAATACGGAGTAGATGTAGTTTCTATCATAATCATAATTATAATCATTTTTCTTGCCAAATATATCCGAGATTCAATTCTCAATAAATTCAATAAAGCAATAAGAAAAGACATTGTTAAAAATAATAATAGAAGAAGAATGTCTGTATAAATTTTTTTTTAATTAGTACATAATACCAATATTTTTATTTTTCACTAGCTTTTGCCCGCTACTTCGTACGCGTGGATTTTAGAATAAAGTAGGTATCTCAGTGTAATTTTGTTTTTGCACAACCGGTTCAAAATGCGTGGTATGCGTGGTATGAAAGCTACATACTTTACCAACTCTACAGCAGTACGATTTTTGGGTTCTGTATAACATCATTTCGAAGTATCATAACGGTTTAAATTGCAAAGTTGGAGATTTAAGTTCTGAAGCAATATACCTAATTGGAATGCCCACTTTCAAAACGATGCTCCGCGCCGATACTGCTATTTATGGCAGCTCCGCTTCATCAGTTTTGAGCGTAAGTATTGCTCGTTCACCATTCTTTATGGTTACATTATTTTTCGGTTTCTGCTTTCGCTGAATGAGACATTTTCTATATGGTGGTAAATAGCGCCATCTATGATGTTTTTGATGTAACTTCTATTCAGAACGACTAACTTATTTCTATTCATGTATATGTAGGTAAGTGTGGCGCTATTTTTATGATTTCCAGCGCCATAATGTAATTGAGACGCTAACTTCTTTAAAATCTTTTAATTTTGCGTTAAGTTCATTGAATAACGTTCGATTACAGCAATATTAAAAAAACAACCAGAGTTATATATTTTCTTGCGATAAAATGTAGCCTATATTTTAAGTTGGCGTACTACCAATAAATCTGCGAAAACCGCATTCAATTCCATGCAGTAGTTTTTGCGTGATGCGCGTACAAACATACAGACAGACAGACAGACAGACAGACAGGCAGACAGACAGACAGACAGACAAAAATTCTTAAAATGATTGTTTTGGCTTCTGTGGGTCTAATAGAGACTCCCCAAATTAGTTTTGCATCTATATCTTCAATGTACAGATATCGACCCGTTACAATTTTATTATATGTATATAGATATCCTAAGATCAGAATAATTGATGGATTTTTCGACCCTAGAAGAAGCTTTAGGGAAGATACAAAACTGTTATCAGAGCCTAAAAATGTCCCCAAATCGCAAAAGAAAAACAGAAATAGCAAACAAAAAATTAAAAGAAATATTGCAGTATTGGAATATTTACATTGAACAATTCACAACTTTTAATATAAAAAATTTTATAGAACAGGAACATATATATCTGACTTAGTTAAAATCCAAGGCTTAAGAGTATAGGAAGCTTGCTGATTCAGAAACAGAAGTAGAGAATCAGGAAATTAGGATCGATACCACAAAAATAGAAGAAAAATCCAAAACGGATAGTAAAGATTCATCAGCAAACTAAAACAAAGTGGCGGAAATCGATTTCAGTAAGGCACAAAAACTGCCTGTACTATTTACTAACCTGCGAAGAAGACAACAAACCTACCGAAAATATTAGGGATTTTCCTAAAAATGTTGAATTTTAACACGACATTCTAGTAAAAGATTCACAGCCTATGCTAATGAATTAGGAACCGCCAAGATCGAAACTTTCGAACAACTAAAAACAAATTTAATATCAAAATGTGGAGCCAAGGAAACAATAGAAAGCATTCAGTCAATGTTAGATAGATCGCGTCAAAGAAACCGACCAATGCGAACATTTTTGTTTCAGAAATCGAGCGATTGATAGCCAAAATGACCGAACTAGAAATCAGTATGCCATGGGGAGGAGCTCGGGAAACACTTACCAAAGCAAATGAATATAGAGGATTAGCATTTCACAAACAAGAACGATAGGTACAAAATAATTCTTGATAGTGCAAGACATACAACATTGCAGGATGCTTTAAGCCATTTGTTAGAGCTAGCTCCAAGTTCTGTACCAATAACGGAAAGTGTCAGGAATGCCAATAATTCCAATTATTCCCAACCCCAAAAACGAAATCAAGGATATTTCCACAACTCTTATCGACCAGGTTATAATACTACTAATTATCCCAACCAAAATTATTTTCGTAGTAATAACTACTTTCACAATTTTTCAAGACATAATAATAATAACCCTCAAGCGTTTTCCCAAAATCATAAAAAAAACCCTTCCTTACAAAATAATCAACGTTTTAACACAAATAGAAGTATCCCTAGTAGAAATATACAAAATAATCAGAATAATTTTAATACGAGATAAAATGTAGGCAATTTTTCTAGAAATAACGATACACGTCAAAATGGAAACCCCAGTAGGAGTAACCCATCCAATAGTAAATAACATTAATTGTCATAGAGTATTAGCATTGGGAAACGAGCAACCCACCGAGGGGCTAGCCGACCCATCGGGAAGGAATTAACTACTCCACCAATGCCAAATGCCATTTGCACTGCTGGAATATCTAACGGCATTTACGTTTAGTTAAAACTAGAGTATGGTCAGCATATAAGATTTTTATTAGACACAGTAGCTTCAATTTGTGTAGTGAAAGTCAATTCAGTAAATTTAAACATACTACTCATATTCAAACATAAAAGCACCAAAATTCTATGTATTTCAGGAGATTTAGAAACAATAGAAACATGTAATATTCAAATCCATTTAGAAAACCTTATAATTCCATACGAATTTCACGTGGTACCCGATAATTTCCCGATTCCCATTGGAGGTATTATTGGAGCAAACGTTCTGTTAGAGTTTAACGCCATACTTGACTTAGAGAAATTAATTTCTGTTAAAAATTAAAGAGAGAAGTAACATTATTCATCTGCCCATATGCTCCCAAGGAAATATAAATAATATTTCAATAGCACCAAGATGCGCGTTAGGGGCCAGTTATATCGATACGGAAAACCAAACGGAAAAAAATTTCAAATGGAAAATTTGGTATAGTATAATCAGATTTAAAACACAAATGCTACACTGATCAATGGCAACCAACTCAGAGAATTTATTTTGCAAATAAAAATTTGAATTGAACTTGTACTTTTTGTTAAAAATGTATTTAATATTTTTTTTGTAATACGTATAAAAGAAAAATATTAAATACATTTTTAACAAAAAGTATGTGTTCAATTAAAATTATTATGAACAAAAAAAAATTCTCTGCATTGATTGCCATCGATCAGTGTAGCATTTGTCTTAAAAATCGAATCAGAACGTACAAAATTTTCCATTTGAAATTTTTTTGGGTTTGGTTTTCCGTATCGCTATAACTGGCCCCTTACAACCAGACAGATAAATCAACAAACATTCGCGTTAACAAAATAATAAACGAAATAAATTTTGACACATTAATAGTGAAAAGAAGGCGGAAATTGAAGCGATATGTACCAAATACCAAGACATCTTCCACATTGATGGTGACAAACTCACGTATACATACGGTGACCATCCGTCCTCTTTTTTAGAGGACAGTCCTTTTTTTGGTATCGTGTCCTTTTTTTTTGTTCTTCTTAAAGAGGACAGTAATTTGTCCTCTTTTTACTCAATTGTCCTCTTAATGTCCTCTTTTTTCTTTGAAAACTTTTTCCTACACAGTATAGTACTTTCTTCAGAACTAAATTACTTAAACACAAAATGAAGACAGCACTGGTTTGAACAATTCAGTTCTGTCAGCTGGTTTTTGCAATTGTGAATGAATCGCAAACTGTCACCCAAATCCAATTGTCAAGTTTTCATTACATTCTTTTGGCTTTTTATATAATATA